>CABFWB010000202.1:44564-60841 GCA_902151455.1 Timema bartmani
CCCCCCCCCCCCCAAAAAGGGATAGTTATTTTTGTAAAGTTTTGCCACCCATCCTGCAATGTAAGTTTGCCCATCTTCTGTGGCAGTATAAAGCAAAATTGCACTATCAGGCAGGCTTAGTTCGGAGATTTGACTATCACCCAGAAGAATTTCACTGCCTTCAAGACATTTTTTTTTCAAGAAAGGTAGCTGGTTTGATTACCTGGTGAAGCACTTAAGATATAACATATTCTTCATTTGTTGAATCTGGATATAACAAGTTTACATTTCTATGAACAATGCCTGGATTTTTAACCATAACAATCATTCTTAGGCGGTAAAGAGCATTCAGTGGGGTTTGATGATCATTCAAACTGAATCTTGTTAGAATTTGTAAAAACCCATTTTCAAGAGTATCTTGGTTGAGTTGAGGTTTTAGAATCTATGCCATGATATACAAACCCCTTAAACTCTTTAAGATAAATTTGATTGAGGTAATTGACAACATTATACCCTTCTGAAATGGTTGCAAGTTTTATTGCCAACACTTATTGCAACACTTATTGTTTTTGCCAGGTTTATAATGTACAAGAACTTTTGCCGTCGTATTAGACAGAATTTGGGCCGCTAAACGAATATTTTGTCTTTGCAGTCCTACAAATTGAACATGAATGATCTTTAGTTTATGGCAAACTTTTAGGTCATGATCGTCAAGCATTAGTAAGTCATCTAGGGGAGTTTTGCCAACTTGTATTGTGTTTGACAAATAAAATCCTGAATCAAATAATCAGTTTTGAATAAGTTTAAGAAGATGTAGTGTGTCAGCCAATAAATGGATCTTCCTTGTTGGGTCAGCTGGAATGGGTAACCAAGAGTTAACCACTTTTATTTATATTTATTTCCATAAGCCTACAATGCTTCCTCACAAATCATAGACACACGTTATTACAAAATAACTAGCTGCATTAAGCTTTAATATTATTGAAGTCAATATTTCTGACGTCATTTTATAATCAAAATCAACAAAAACCGGTTGTTTCCAGTTTGAAAGCAAATCTCCGACCATTACCAACTGCATATGTGAATATGGGCCCAAACATGTTCAAAATTTTAGTCATATGCATATATCTTTCTAATTTTTACTTCATCATATTGGAGAACTACAAATTTTTCATGTGTTTATTTATCCCTACTGGCAATTTTGAGAAACCACCTTACATCCTTTATTTTGCCATGTCGAATTACAGGATTAGAAGACTATTTTTGTAGAGTTGAAAAGTCTGGTAGTGGATGTAAAAGTTTATTTACTAGATACAAATATGTTTGTTTTCCTAAATATCACAATCTAAGCGATAGTGAAACTTCTTCACTCCTCCAATTAACTTTATTTCTTCTGCCAAGCAATATATCTAACTGGTTAGTATGAGTAATTTCTCTAATAGCAATGATTCAACAAGTTTTATTGATGTTTTCTTTCTCCGCAAAATATATATTTAATTCCGAAATCTGCAGATTTTGAGGGATTTATCTTTAAATAAATGGTCAAACTTTATAATTTTTGAATGTAGAGCTTCATTTTCCTTTTGCAGCATTTCATTTAAAACATCAATTCATTTATTAAAAATGTAGTTTGATATTCATTATTAGTGTGTACACTTTTTTGGCAAATGCTGAGTCCAAACAGTCTGCACTCGTCTCTGAAGCAGTATCTTGTGCGATCAAATCCTCTATGATTAGTTTATCGAAAAAACTAGTCTTCTTTAGCACCTAACTGAACGATCGCAAGTGAATCAATTTAATTTTCCTTCATACTAGTAACGGATTCATCGTGTAATTTTAGGGAAGGTCCAGCAATCGATTTTATCTTTCGTTTTTCGGTCAAGTTGAGAATTTCAAATTTAAGGTATCGTTCAGTTTCCAAATTGGAAGCAAATTGCTTGTAGAGTTGTGTCAGTTTTTGGTTAGACAACCTGTATGAATAAAAAGTCTTAAGTCCAACTATCGAGCAAATTTGTCTTATAAGCATTTGAAGTTCATTCTAATAATGAGCACCTCTAGCTTGAAACCTCAGTTCAGAAATAATGTGAAATTAAGAAAGCAGTTCCATCATTTGCGTTGATCTTCTTGTGCAAAACTCCATGGTTTGTTAGTTATGAGTGAAAACTCCCAATGCAATTCCAGAGTAAACATTAGTGTTTTTATAAGATACGTATGCGTTTGGAGACCCCTGCCAGACCATGCGACCAATAATGCGGGGAAAAAACATGTTCCGCGCAAAGATTCAGGCCCTGCGCCATTGGCTTAGCTTGCCAATTTTTTATTAATGTGTTTATTTAACTTTATGTTTTGTCTCGGTTACATCAGTACACGACTTGAAAAAAATAACTTCCATTTAGAAGCGACACAAGAATAAGTTTCCTTGCTGCTGATTCATGAAAGGGAGAGCACAATCAATATCATCAACAATATTTTTGGGCCATGCCGGGGATAGAAACAGGGATCTTTAGCTCAGAAGTTTATTTAATTAGTAAATATGAGGTATACATTATCTATTTAATCCAAGGAAAAAGAGTAAGGGAGTCAGTTAAAATAAATCCATCCGCATAGGCGTGGACGGGTGATGGAAAAATAAGTGACTAAATCCATGTGGAAAACCAACCCAATTTATATCACCGAGATTTAACTTCATCCTCCTAATCCCCGGAATTATTATTATATTACGAGATAGATAGATACTTTATGCCTTGTGACCACAAGTAGGGTTAGCTTTGAAAGTAGATGCGCTAGCGAGTGAGTTGGACTTTGACTTTCCATCGTTTTATAAAACGAGTTAATGAGTGAGTTTATCCAAGACCCATTTCCCAATATTTTCTGAGCCTCTACAAACATGACAAGATGAGAGTAAAGAACAAAACTTAAGTTGCTATAACAGTGGGGTGATAAGTCAAGATCCCTCGAAGGTGATATTGGGTGTATTTATATAACCAGCTAGGGTAAGATGGGCGGCTGCCCAAGGCACCAGTTAATGGGGGTGCCAAAAAGCACCAACCTAACCTAACCTAACGTAACCTGTGTGTGATCATAAAATAATCTCAAAGCCAAACCTAGCGTAACCTGGTCGTTATAATGGAGTTGCTAAGCATAACAATCGTTCACCTTTTAATACTAAAATTAAATTCGACATATTGGTAAAGTTTGTATGGTGAATAAAATATGATATAGTGCCAATGTTAAAAAGTTCTTTTACATCGACCAATTTGAAAAATTGGCGCCCTAAAACATTGTTTTGCAAATATCAAGAGGAGATAATTGTATACAAAACATGTTCTTATGGTTTTCTTTGTAACCCTAAACGTTCTTGTACGATCTCGCAGTGAAACGTTTGGAATATGATTACCATTTGTAAAGTTTACCTTCAAATTATTTTTCTATCATAACCAGGCTACGTTAGATTTGGGGATTATTTTCATATTTTCCAACTATGCAGCAGTTATTTAGGGAGTCGCCAAAAAGCAATCCCGCCCGGGTGCAAAATTTACTTCGAGCCACCGCTGTAGCCGGTATCTCCAGGCACTTGGCCACGGCTAGAGTATATATTACATTCTTAATATTATTATTATTAGCATAGCATCTTACTACCCGTTCGGGTTGTACGCACTTACGCTACTGTGTGATGGTAGGGTGATTGTGAGATGAAATGGAGGACCTACACACGGTGGAGGCCTGGCATTCCTCACATTCACAAATTGTGATTAATACACGTCTTGTCAGAGGTGAAGGAAGGGTTTGACTATCAGATAAATCTGCGCCGGGACCGAAGATTGAACCCCAGACCCCCAGCCCAGAAGTCTGACACCTTAGCCCTAGACCGCCAGGTCACCGTCATTCTTAATGAAAATTAAATTTGTCTTTCTATATAATTTCAAGATAGTTCAGGACCATCGAATAAACACGGACATTTAAATGTTTACTGGCGCTCGTTTGTGTTTGCGAGTTCGGTAACTGGCACTTGTTGCGTTCGTTCATTTCCCGAGAAGATGGTAAATGTTCGTCATTGTATAGTCCAATTTTCATAGGAAGTGCCGAATAGAAATTACATAATTTTTCAGCCAAAGTGAATACCATTTTAGTAAATTATTAGTGCTATCTTATATCAAAAGTGGAAGCTGTAGATAACATGCCCTAATTTATGAATATATGAAAGTATATTCTAGCTGTTAGATAGGCCTAAGGCCCTTCATATTAAAATTGGACTGTAACAATATGTCGGGTGAGGAGTGACGACCAGCTGATTGCAAGTGCGGGATGCAACGTTACATCTGGCTTGTGAAATATGCATAACAATATAAAATGGGAGAAAACATATTTAGTCTACGATGTCACTGTTTCAAGACAAAGATTGCAGTGATTTACTCACGGATATGAAAATGGAGAATACCGAGAAGATTTTAGAAACTTTTGCAGAATGTTGTCAGAAGACTTTTGAAAAAAAAAGGGGGGGTGGGTCAAAATGACCCCCTTTTTTTTGTGCAATGGACTCTTTAGGCAATCTGGTGAAGCCTAGTGACCCCTTCTCATAAGCGTTTTTAAATCCATAGAATTCATAGGATTAAAGAATAAATTAATCATATAGAAATAAAGTTAGTAGAATATTAAAAAAATGCGATATAATAATATTTGTACTTTATTATCGCATTAAATAACCAGACAATAAATTTAAAATATAGGATAGTTTAAGTGAAATTTTATTTAACTTATGGGGTTAAGGAAAATAAATCTGGACCACTACCCCCNNNCCACTACCCCCCCCCCCCAACCCCCCCTCCAGATTTAGAACTAACTAACTAACTCCTTCTTTAATGTATAAACAATGTTTCGCGTGATCGTTTAGGATCTATTTCTAATCATGGATTCGTCCAGACGTGACGAACAAACATTCTACGCTGGGTATTCACTCGTAATTAATCGTTAAGGGTGCTACATGTTAAAGCACTGAGACGCATCGCAGACGTTGATAGATCACGCATATTGAAAAAGTTGTTTGATATGTTTAATATAGTTTTACCTGCTTCAGTGACCGCGTGGTCTAACGCGCTACTCTTTTACTAGACTAGACTGCCAATGACGGGGAGATCAATGTTCGATTCTTGGTCGGATGTATCGAGGGTGGTATATATAAAAGTTTTTTATCCTCCCTCCACACAAATGTGGGTACACTTCCCTTATTATATCCTTCTCAATCCATAAAGCCATTAGCGTAATTAGTATATAAGCGTATAACCCGAACGAGTAGTAAGACGCGGTGCTATATATATACACACACATAGTTTTCAACAAAATGTAGGCAAAAATTACCAGCAGGTTTTTGACCAGTTAAAAAGTTTAAATTTTATATTTAAAGTTTTGAAATGCTATCCAAAGACGCTTTACGCGGGCGCCTCAAAGGGAGGGGCGCGCTGGTGTGAGATGTTTGGGTCTTATGACCCTGAAGAGAAGGCTGCCGTATAAAAGAGGATCCGGGGCAGCTGTGAGAGACTACTCTTACCTCCACTTTTCGCCACTCAGTGTTCCGGTGTTCGCCAGTGTGGATGTTAGAGGAATCCATCTTCTACACGACAGGTAAATAGCTACAGCATTTATATCGCTACTGTAGTTTTGTGGTACAAGTTCAATTTGTGTTTTAACGATCATTCAAGTGTCGATGTATTGGAAACCAATGTTCTATGGGCAGATCAAAATTAATGTAGCTATTAAATTATAGCATACAGCCGGTCAGCCAAAAGTGATACAATTTCGATTGTTTTAAACCACATTTATTATTTTAAAGTGAAAAGAATTATTAAAAGTGATATAAAGTATATATATCAATATTTGGTGTAGGCCTAAATTAATCCAAAAATTCGACGACACTATCAACATATTTTATCTGTGTGTGTGTTTATTTTTTTCTAAAGATAACTAACAATACAACCCTGACATCTCATATATTGGTCCCCGGGTTCGATTCCCGACATCACCAAAGAAAATATCGATTTTGGTTTCACCTATCGCAGTGATGAATTGGGTGTTATCATTTATAGATTTTAGTTTGTTTCTAAGTCGTGTGGTTACATAACCAATTGACTCAAGAGTAAAAGTTAAATAACGATGGTTAAAATATAAAACACAATACGATTCAGGAAATTGTTTTCTGACAAAATGTTTATGTTATATAGAAATCACGATGTTGAGACAGTGACAAAGTAAAATAAATTACAATCATATAAAATAGTAATATGATTTTATAAAACCAATTGTATTTTTACCCAGACGTTAGCACAAGCTAAAAACTACTTATTACTATCTATAACAAACGCCTAGTCACTTACAGCATGGCCGTATCTAGTAAATAGGGAGGAAGTTTTGAGTGTCCAACGCTTCCCTCACTAACCAAAAGCAAAATGACAAATAGAAAGTATGTACCGATAGTATATTATTTACGTCAAAATTAAATTAATATTAATTTATTACTTATATAGCGAGTATTGTAAGTGTAAGAGATCGGTTTTATGATTAATTTTGTACTGTAAAACAAACTTTGTTATTGTTTTGATTATACTCTATTGAACGATTTTGAAAACATTCCAACTTTATGTTTCTAAATATGTCAAAAAATAAAATAACACTAACCCTTTTCGTTGTATGAGGGGATACGTTCATTTGTTTTTTGATAAATATGTGACCATATTGGAAATACAGTTTGATTTCAATTTATTTCCCTTGGTACGCCTAGCCAACCATCTTAATTAGCAAACACATGAAGACAAAGATGTTACAACCCAAATTATATCTATAAGTGGCCGGGCAACGTTTGGAGAATCCATTATAACCACAATTTGGCTCCTTTTCGTCTGAATACAAAGTGGCTAACTATTCCAAGTAAATGTTGCTGCTTGTGAAATCTCAACTTTGTCGGGAAAATTCTCTACTAGAATCCTTCAGCGAGTCGACCAAAACCAGAATAATAAACTACTGTCGAATGAGGAAATCCCACCTATCAGGCTACTCTCTAAGGTCACTTAGTCGACCGTGCTATAGAATAAAAAAAAAATACCACTATTCTCCACTATTTAACATGTTCATAGGTTTTTGATTTCTCAAAAAACCCCGGGTGGAGAAAGTATTGTGATAGTAAAGAACAAATCGAATTAGAGGTTTTGATGAATGTCGGTCTATGTTTTTTCATGAGCCCCCGAAACCGGAAAAGTGGTTTTAGTAATGCCGTCTGTCTACTACTGGGACTAGAACCAGAAACATTTTAACGATAAGGCTAAAACTTGGATCCATTGTTTTAATAGCGTTCCCCAGAGATTTTTTTTAAATAAGTTTTATAATCTTAAAACTAGTGGTAGTTTAATTAAAGATGAAAAGAAATAAAACTATTTTCTCAAAAATGGTTTTAACGATTTTGATTAAAATTCTTATCTAGGCACTGATAAACCCTACACACAAAATGACTTAGATGGTACTTTACAGAAATGGATATCTCTAATTGTAACCATCTCCGCAATCCTTTGAGATAAGAAATGATTTATCTGTGAAAAGTTGTAGACTATTAAAGTTAAAAAAGATTCGAGATTTATTTCTATATAATCAATAGTTCCTGAGCTAAAAGCCAATATCTATTATTAAATGCTATTGTTATATTAAAAGTTGTTAAAAGCTCTTTGGAGACCAAGAAGTTCCTCTTTCCTCAATGTTTCAGTAAGAATGTTTATTATTTAATTTATGGTCTTTGGTTGAATGTGCTTTTTTTTTTTTACATTATGTTTCTGCAACAAGTTATTTTTGTTCACATATATTAAGAGATTTAAGGAAATGCCTCCATTTTTAAATAAAGGAACGAGAAAGTCTTTGCGGGACACCCTACCATTTATTTTATTTTTTCACGTTTCACTCACTAGCCGCCTGGGCTATCCGCATATTTACACTGATAGAGCAAGGTCAAGACCAGTTAGAAATAAAAAGAAATAAACTATTAGTGGAGGGAAAATGTAAGAACATTTAATAAGGCACACCTCTCAGTCATCTGCAAACCAGAAAAGATGAGACTGACATATTTGTCCACGTACCCAGTAGTGCGGGGTTTTAAAGTATAGTAAAATGCCCCAATTTTTTTATTTATTTAGGGAAGCCAACACATTGTTTTATTTTAAAAGGACTGTAGGTTATAACCATTGGTGCCTTTGCTGATAAAAAATGTAAACGTTTAGCTAGGTATGAACCTTTGTGTGTAGGCCTACTGTTGAACGCATAGCACGTACACAGAATTAGCCAGTCAAACTTACAATCCAAACACGTTCGTGATAGAGGAATATTATCTCGAGTTAAAATGTGGTTGCACAGATCAACTATCGTAGCACGTGACACGAAACACGTGTCGAACAAACACATAACTATCACAAACGTTCCTATAAGAGATGTCTTTACATCATTCTTTTGAAGAAATGTTTGAAATAAGTCATCTGTAATAATGTCTGGAGTCATTTATACTTGTAAGCAGGGCTAGAATGTTTATGACAGGTCATCTATTTATTCTAAACTTTATTTGTGTATGTGCGTGTGTGTGTGCTCGAAAAGGTACAATTAATGTGTCTTGATTAAAAAAAATCTGTTTTTATTTGGCTTATAACTACTTTTTTTAATGTTTCGGTTTTAAGGGGTTTTAAGCATATTTTGAAGAATTATCTAATAAATATGTTATCAATTAGTACAAAAACTATTTAATACTTCAAAATAATTATTAATAATTTTTACAATGTCTACAAAAATTGTACTTTCATGTTTAGATAAATAACACTTACATATTTAATATATATATTTTTATTACGAATTATATGCTAATTAAACTATTTATTTGAGATTTTTAGACAACTTTACTCAATGTGGGGTGTATTTTTTTAATAACAATGCTATATTTTTAGAGCATATTTTATATTTTAAAGGCATATTTGCATGCATACTTCACATTGCTTTAGGGTATCCAAGTCTCACGTAATTAATTTATTCCGTGTTAGTTGGGTAACAAAGTAACTGCGCATAATACGGAATATTAATGATGTAAACGAGTTAAGTTGAAGCTCAGTACATATTTGTGATACTAAAAACACTAACATAATGCTATAGTAGCTTATATACTGCAACACATTTGAAATAAATGTTGAGTTTCAAAAGAATGCTCACCTTGAAGCCTTGCTACAAATTTGAGCTCTATGTAAAAGCCGTCAATTTGTTCAAGAGAACAAAAACGTGTTTATTTATGGTCAATCAGATTCTTAGGTTAATTAAAGGAAAAATGTACAAAAAAAAAAGGGCATAATTTCAATTGGAAAATGATGTAGTAGTTTGTTCAGTTAACCTGAGCAACCCGCATCGGTAGCTACGCGGTTTAGGGCATTGAGCTCGCAAGACAGATTCACCGGTGACGGGGAATACAAGGTTTGAATCTAAGCTGAGTGGAATAAGAGTGGTTTCCCCATCCTCTCTCAACGCTCATGCAGGTGCACTCGCTTTAAATAACTTACGTCCTTCCTACCCCATAAATTCAAGTTCATAATAATCACGGCGCTGAACATAATTATTGTAAAATATTTTTATTTTTATTTAGCACCACGTCCTATTAACCGTTCGGGTTATACGCTTACGTACTAATTACGCTAATGGTTTAGGAATTGGGAAGGTTGAATAAAGAGGGAGTGAACCCGCATTTGCGTGGAGGGAGAGTGGAAAACCATTTATGAAAAACCCCTACCAGTTCACCCGACCGAGATTCGAACCTCGATCTCCCCGTCCTCGGCAGTCGAGCTCAACACGACTAGCGCGTTAGCTAACTACGCCACCGAGGCGGGTTTATTATTGTAAAATAAATGGTACGGTTCACCGCACATATTTTCTCGCTCCTTTGCCTAAAAACTGAAATATATATTTAAAACTAGTAAGATATGTGAAACCAAATAATATATATTGTTACAGAAACATAGAGAAAAAAGTAATATCTCTGATCAATACACTCAATTTCGCAGACCTCAATTAAAAAAAAAATTCCAATATCTCGGAAACTATTGATTTTATAAATATATATTTTGAATTAAGGTTTATTTTTAATAGTACTTCAACTATGCGATGATAAGCTATTTTGTATCTCAAAAAGTTGGGGAGATATTATCAAAATTGGAAATTTCCGCTTATGTAACGTACCATCAAAGTCATTTTCATGGGAAAATTAAAATTGCAATTTTGTTTGTAATGTTAAACAATGATTGGCTACAAAATTTAGTAAAAATCGTAACAGCTGATTTGATAAAATCTTTTTTTTCCCCCTTATTACCCATGAGAAAACCAACCTTAATTTTAGGATTAGTTAGGTAATCCCCAAAACCCCTTTGAGGGAACTTATGAAAACTCTAGATACCAAATTTTAGCCTGAGTGAACAATTGTTTCGGGTCTAGTTCCAGTAACAGTGGACGGCATTGCAAAAAAATAAAATTTCGCTTTCAACGTCGACATAAATTATATCAAAATATAGTGTTTTTTTACGATCACAATGCGTTCTCTACCTGAGGGATGCGAGAGAGTAAAAATGTCGGGATGGTCCCGAAATGTTTATCCGATTCAATCGGTCCAACTAAACTTCGTAGACAGTTCTCATTTAGATAAACACAATTTATTATTTACCATACAAATATCAACAAACTAATGAGTACATGGATATGAATGCTCCTAAATTACATGTAGTTAGTTACAAGTACCCTGAAAGAGTGAACTTTCGACAGCCAGGAAATGTACCGGTTGCTAAATTTGTGTTTATTGTTATGGGTCAAACGTTTATTTCGGGTAAAATAAGTCAAAACATTTGATAAAGAAAAATAATAGCATGTTCAAAAAAAATAACACGCTAAAAAGCCCAATTTTGCGTGATTAAACTTCGTTAGAATCGATTTTGATTTAGCATATTTATAACCATGGGTGTAGAAAGGGGGATAAGGGGCGGGGGAGGGGGGTCGATGTATACGTTTAAAAACTGTTATTGGCTAAGGTCATAGTACAATTTTTCAGCCCCCCTCGCCACCACTAGAAAAATTAGCTTATAACCATTATTATTTAGAGCATATTGTGTAGGGCATTTATTAATAAATAAATTGCCTGATTTACAATATATATTGATGCAGGTGACCTGGTGGTCTAAGGGTAAGCTGTCAGACTTCTGTGCTGAGGGTCCGGGGTTCAATCCTCGGTCCCGGCACAGATTTATCTGATTGCCAAACTCTTCCTTCACCTCTGACAAGGCGTGTATTAATCACAACTTGTGAATGTGAGGAATGCCAGGCCTCCACCGTGGTTCGGATTCCACGTTAAACTGTAGGTCCTCCATTTCATCTCACAATCACCCTACCATTGCACATTAGCGTAAGTGCGTATAACCCGAACAGGTAGTAAGACGCGGTGCTAATAATAATAATAATATATTGATGCATGTTTCAAATTAGTAGTTATGTGTAAGTTTAAGCATTTTAAAAATAATGTTGTGCCACTTAGTTTTCTAATATGTAATATTTGCGTGTTCGGGTGCCCAAGCTCACTCACAGATATAATTTAGCACCGCGTCTTACTACCTATTCGGGTTATAGGCTCTCCCAGATAAAGATGACGCTTTTGCGATTCCACGTGATGCCTAAAAGAACTTGATATGTTCGTGAGTTCAGAAAATAAACCAGATAATACAATTCCTTGCGTTAGGGTGAAGTAGTGTCCTGTATAAGGTATGTGATATACTGTGTTTAGAAAGCGACACTAAAACATCAAAGAATTTATTTTTCAACTACTCTCTGGGTGTTTTAAGTTATTAAATACTGATCCCTTTAATGCTGATTTATTAGACAAAAAAAAATGCTTTTGTTTGCCAGCTATATTCGAGTGCTTTGTTTAAGTATTGATACTAAAATATAATATGTGAAACTATGAATAGGATATTCTCAAATCATCACTTTTTCTATAACTGGTGAATTTGCCTCGATAGTTTAATCTAAGTATATCCCGAACAGGCCGCAAGAAACACATCCCTAGAAAATAATGAAGGCTGGACTGTATAGTCAAAACTATTTAAAGATATTTTAAATAAGTGTGGTCCAAACGGCGGCCCGTAAGCCAATTACGGCCCGCGCTAACTGAAAACGTGGTCCTTACAGTATCCTGGGGAGCAATTAAAGGGAAACCCTCGGTGGCAGATGTGAAATAGATAATGGTTTTAATAAAAATATTTATTCAAAAAGGTCATGATTGCATTTTACTATGCATTTATTTGATTAATAAAAATATTGATTATAAATATATATTTATAACGCTAAGTTGTTTTGTGAACGTGTGTGTGTGTGTGCATATTTTATGATAGATTTTTGGGAGATTAATACACTTATTTTTGGCAGTAAAATTTGGAAGACTCTACCAATCAACAATACAATTTTTAATAAGTGGATAAAAAAAAATTTGGACTACCCTGGGTTTAACACGCTTCCAAAGAACATAATGTAATTAGGGCTGTGTAGCATAGTATAGTATAGTATAGTATTAGTATTAGTATTAGTATTAGTATAAGGTTCACAGGTTAAGTAACGCAATGATGCAAGGATGAATGTTATTCACATTTAGTGACGACTTCAGTGCAACAGTGTCACAACTAAATAATGCTGGGCTATGTAGGACAAGTTTTAATCAGAGGAAAAAAACTTAAAGAAAAGCACTTGCACAAGTGGAAACGCACAGCAAGGCGTCAGTTTCATCTTGTATGGTTTGTCAGGGGAGGTCAAGGTTTGAATCCCGACTAAATGTAAGGTTTTTTTTATTTTGAATATTTTGCCTCTCTCCCTCCATGCTAGTATGAATACATTTCCTCTAAATTCTACCTTATTAAATACCGTACTATTAGTGAAAATATGATGATAACCTGGAGGGGTAGTATGACGCGGAGCGGAGGTAAAATAAATTAAACAAAACAATAGTACATACTTTCTCATGTAGTATTTTATGATTTGTGACATTTTCAAAACTCAATTATCAGTAAAAACACGATTCAGTGGTCGAATGGTCTAAGGCGTCACACTCGTTTAGAATGGCCTGCTGATGACGGGGAGATCAGGGTTCAAATCCCGGCCCGGTCTGGCGAGGTTTTTTTATATGGTTTCCCACTCTTCTTTCACACAAATGCGGGTACATTACCTATAAAATGCTTTCTTCGTCATCACTACCCCATTTGAGAAATTATCATATTTGTGTATGGCCTGAACAGATAATAAGACGCGGTGATTTAAAAAAATATTAGTAAGCAAGCCCTTAGTTTTCCTAAGGAAAAGAATATTTTTTATAATAGTATGAAGCACTCAGATATATATTTTAAACAAAATTGTTATAACTATTTTTTTTTAATCTCGAACTTTCAAAAATCCATCCTCTACTCTTATTGTGATTGCTAAAACCAGAGACAAAAAAGGCTCCAAAGTATGACTATATAACATCTAAATTTTAAGACTGACCAAAATTCACCAAACCGTTTCGTGTGTAGCGCCCAGACAGACATGGGGACAGAAAGTAAAACAGAAATTTTTTTGGGTTCGGACCCACATAAAACGTCAAGATTCTCAAAATCTATAAGCCAACACTTTTAATTTCTCTCGAACCTAAACGAAACATGGAAACATAATTAGCGGCAAGCAAGTAGCGAACGACCTCTACACGTGTTTATTTACTAGTGCTGAAAACGCTACGAGCCGTTAGCTAAACCATATGGTCGAAGGTATCAGTCTCACTAAAGACTCAATTGCCAATGTAGTTGGGGTACACAGGGGTAAAAGTTTAACTATCCTTTATCCAGACTAGTGCGGGTGCATTTTCTCAAATTACGTGTCTTATCTTTATATAAATTGAACCTTTGTGCAACCCCTTTTTCAACACGTATAAATCTCTAGATAGATTTTACAAAATTCTGAAATTTTGTCATATAAGTATCAAATCAAGATTAAACTTTATTTTTTCAATAATATTAAGATTATATTACTACACTGCATTTTTTATATCATGTTAAAAATTTTAAAAATAAGGACTTTGGAGACTTAATTTATTTCTCTGGCAAAACCCCTTTTAATTAGTCTAAAAAACCTAACAATTTCGCTTTTTCAGGATTTATGTCAACTCTAATTATGACTTTAACAAAAAATTAAATACATACGATGGGATGTGTGAACTGGATGAATAAATGTCCCAAAGTTTTCATGAATTTATCAAAATATATGTATTATCTACGTTAGATTTTCAGTATTTGTAGAAATGTTTTAACCACATAAACAAATTGTATAAGAACGGACTTTAAAATCACTCAAAAGTCATGCTGAATTGTCAGAGAACTTACAGGTTCATGATTTTCCTTCTCTCACTACACCCGACCGGGATTTGAGCCCCGGAGAGTTCAACCAACAAAGCGGGTTGTTTCAAATAAATTATGTGTCATATTTGTTTATAAGCAATGATTTTATTAAAAGGCTTTATGCGTTTAGTTCGAATAAATATGCATTATTAAAATAAATGAGAGATGTGGTATCGAAAGGGAAGAAAAGTATCGATATTGACCTCATTAAAAGTATCGTGAGAAAAATATCGACGCCGTATTTGTATCGAAGTAAAAGTATCGATAACAGTAAATATCGGTATCGATTTTTTTTTACAATATGGTTTTTCGCTATCCAAATTCTTAAAAAACTTCTATGATTACACACTTCTGGGAGGTGCCATTTTTAACTACATTCGTCGTTTATATACTCTATTATGATATATTATTAACTATTGACAAACAATAGAAGAATGGACACCCTGTCCTGATCCATCTGCTTAAAAACGCACATAAACTTTTTTGCATCGTCTGAGCTTATTTTGTTTAGTTTGTGATGAGCGTACTCGTTGATAAAGGGAAGGGTAGTAAACAGGTTGCTACTCGTACCCTCAGGCGGTGGCTGTATTGATAAACAAAGATGAACAGCTATTATGATGAGCTAAAAGAAATGGAATGCTTGAGTTGCAGAAAATGAATCGTAAACATTATTTTAGTCCCAATATGAGTGAAGATAACAAAAAAGTTGTTTCTTTCGATACCGAAGTGTAAGTACTAATCTAAGTAAAAGTATCGGAAAAAAGTATCGAGTAAAAAAATACTAGTATCGAAAGGAAAATATCGATATTAGTAAAGTATCGATACTTATTTCATATCCCCACACTGAACAGACACCTCGGATCAGTCGGCAACGTGTGTGTCTACTGAACTAAGGCTCCTGGGTTCGATTCTCAATTTGGCCAAAAAATGTATCATTTGGTGAAATGTGGGTTTCCCCTTTCACAATGATAATTAAAGGCCGGAGAGTGAGTTTTGTGTCTGTTCCAGATTTAAGTTAGTTTATAAGTCTTGTTGCCTACATAATCAGTCGGATAAGAAAGTTTAAGTTAAATACCTCAAATGGAAAAAACAAATAGAACCCTGGATTGCCTAGTATGCCTACCACTAGGCCAACTTCTCAAGTTTGTATTATTTTTAACACATTAAATGTAACGAGGTTATCAACTTTTAGCCCCCGCCTTGATTATTGTTACCAGAGCACGCCCTTTATCCACTAAAATAACTCAACACAATGAACAATTTTTTTTAGCACCGCGTCTTACTACCAGTTAGAGTTGCACGCTTATGTAGGCCTATTAATTACACTAATGGGTTACGGATGAGGGAGGTTGAATTTAATGGAAGTGTACCAGCACTTGCGTGGAGAGAGTAGGAAACCATTTAGGAAAAACCATCAGTATATCCAACCGGGATCAAACTACGATCTCCCCGTCATCGGCATCCTAGTTTATTGCGAGTGTGAAACCTTAGACCATGCGGCCACCGAAGCGGGTGACCATGACTAATTCACAACCGGATTAATATTATTAGACCTTTTGATGCTTCCACTATTAAGTGTATCCATACACACAACGTTTAAGTTTTCGTTTAACTATTTACTCATGCAAAATATATACTTATAGGCCTAATTAAAAATACACTTTTGTTATTTCCTATTTTAGTCATACATCTGAGTGTACACATAATTTTTTACCTTTATGTCCCCAGGAAGATTTTTAAAAACTATTTTATTAATTAACCAACTATACCTAATTTTGATATATTTCCAAAAAAATTCCAAAAAAATAACTATGTGACGCATTTTTTTTTTTTTTTTTTTGAAAT
>CABFWB010000202.1:62779-90673 GCA_902151455.1 Timema bartmani
ACAAAGATGCGCCTCTTTTCTCATTGATTATATAGCATTGTATATTATTTTATGCGTGTTCTTATGTGGAGTGGTGATGATACAATGTACATTATTCCGTTCAGAAATCTTACGAGTTTATAGAAAGAGAGAGAAAGTCTGTGCGGTGCGCCGTACCATTTATTTAAAAGTCATATCATGATATCTTGGTTTCATTGTAGGTTTCAATTATTTCGTGTTTTTTTTATATATATATATAGTTTATTACCATGTACTCATGTGTAGCAGGAAGCAATATTACAACTTTGTTTTATTTTAGCTTGTAAGATACCAATGCCAATTTTACAAAGGAATATCATTCTAGGGTTAAGGGAAAAAGTTGTCATTAAATTCCAGGACACGCTTGACAGATATTCAAAAACTGATGATATTAACATTATTGATGGTATTTACCGTGCACTTTCTGAACCGGCTAATTATGTCAGCACAGGAGAATTTCTATAAGCGAGAACGAAAGGGTTTACCAATTTTGCCGGGAAAGATATTTTCCTATGCCTTTCAGGGTTCTTTTTGCATGCCACGACAGCTTTAATTCCCCTTGGAAAGAAGCTATGGTACGGATTTTTATAGCTCAAGAAAAAACCATCGATCCCAGCTGGGTTTGAACGCACGGACACCGGGTCTTGAGAACACTTTATCCTAAGACCACAGAGGTAAACCATATAGAAAATTAAACTATTATGTTTTTAATGGAGAAGAGTTTCTTATTTTATGCGTGCTTGACTTTGAATCAGAAGGCCGTAACTCCATCGGATTATTTTTCAAAGCGTGATTTGCTATCGATATGAGAAAGCCAACTGGCACTAAAATCATGCCAATAAAAAAGGTAAATTGTGAAGGAGATATGTAAATTCTAC
Source organism: Timema bartmani (assembly GCA_902151455.1). Taxonomy (NCBI): domain Eukaryota; kingdom Metazoa; phylum Arthropoda; class Insecta; order Phasmatodea; family Timematidae; genus Timema; species Timema bartmani. Next base: position 63,676 of record CABFWB010000202.1, read on the forward strand.
ACCGGCACTTGCCTGGAGAATGTAAAATCACTGTGGCTAAGCGTACCTCATTGCAGTCAACCGGCCTACAAGGTCAGAGTCAGCAACATTATCCTTAATAAAAAAAACTTGCTTGCTAAAGATTTTAGTTTATTTTCATATGTTTAGATTTATTAACTAAGAAATTAACCTATAGGCAATAAAGAGCGTATTTATGTTGAGTGTTAAACGGACACAATCAAATACAACTCAGCACTAGGGAAGATGAAATATACAGAAATAATAAGGTAAATAGCATTAAAACCAGAAGTTGTATTACTGCCCTTAAAATATAAACCTAATTAAAGCGAAAACCAATCAAAATGTATACAAATTTCCCAACCAAGTGTCAACGAGGTCTTATACCTATTATGTAGACATTTTGCGCCAGAAAGTAAAGTATAAGAAATATAATGTGTATCTAATACTCCACCATGAGTGTCCACCATAAATGTCTACTATGAAACTCCAGCCTTCAAACTGTGTGTGTGCTTAAAATGTTGGAGTCTCATGGTAGACACTTGATATCAACAATATTCCCCAGATTCGAGAAAAAACAATACCCTCCAAGATAAAGGTTATGTGAACTCAGGCTCTCATATTTACGAATGGAGGGAGAATTCAATGTTTGCAGGGGTGAGAAAAGTTACGTACTACATCTGATGAATTTTACCGGTGATAGGAGACAGTTAGTTCAAGAAGTCAAAATTAAGAAAGTGCCAACACAAGGCCAGATAATTACGCAATTGCCACACCCGTTGTAGCCGATGATTGCCTACAGTAGCCCCATGGCTTCTTTGGTGCTGACTGACAGTTCACAGCTGACTTCTGACAGTCAACATTTAGGTATATACCTAAATTTTGACTGTCAGAAGTGACAACTGCTAAAAACATGTTTTTTGCAGATCATATGGTTCGGCGTAGGGATACATAATTTGGTCTGGTAGCTTTTCAAAGCCGTCAAAAGTCAGCTGTGAGCTGTCAGTCAGCACCACATAAGCTAAAACTGAGGTATATCTACACATTAGGCATGAGTACCTGATGTAAGTAAATCGGTATTAACTCAAACAAGCTAATAAATGGACAAAATTGTACACGGTTAGTTGAAATTAAAACATTTATTAGTTTTATATCTCAGCGATAAAATATACTAGAACGATAGTGTGACTGAGGGGGAGTGAGTCACACAATATTATATTCTTTTTTTCCTTCACGGCCGCCGGTTGGTTGAGAGGTGAGAGAAAGATAAAAAGACTTAGCGATTCTTGTGGAGATATATTCATTTTTTGTAATTTGAAATCATAAGTTTTATTCGCTAGGCTGGAGACTTTATTAAAAGCTATATCCAGGCTATTGATGGAATCTAATGAGCAGCTTCAGATTAGTAAGTAAGTAATCTGCTCACAGGTCGTTCCACTCTTCTTTTCACCAACTAGGCCTACTACAAGATACACGCACCTTGCTATTCCAAGAGGAAAACAAAAGACAGTGCATGCAAGGTCAATGCTATCGAATGACACTCACCACAAGAGCGAGAGGGAAACATAACAATTTTCAATGACATTTATAATTAATATCACGAGCCATTCATTGGTTTCCCATAGTGTTATATTCGTATTATGCAAGTGACTTTGACGAGTTTCCTCATCCAACATTCAAGACGGTTTGATCCCCGGCTCCAGGCGCATTGTAGGCCTAGATTAGCCTTTAACTTAAGTATGGCTGTAATTGGTCGAAACTTTAATTAAATCAATACTTTTCTTATAAAGCGCATACGGTTTGAAAAATCACACAAAGAGACCGAAAAATGTGTCACTGCCTAATTTATAGTAGTATAAGAACCGGTAATCATGATAATCATAACAATAATAATCAAATTTCACAAGTTAGGTGTTACTTGTAATTATCTGTAAAGAGATAAGGAAATTTAAGAATCGTTAAAAATAGATGTCTTGATTTATGAATTTCATTATTAGCTCTCATTTTAATGCCACTCAATAACTTTAAAGCAAAAAATTACGCAATAAAATCGTTAAAAATATAGTTTTTACAATATTGTGTACGTTTTATTTAAAAAAATGTATTCATGCACATGCAATTAGGCCTAACTAAGGTGTTTTTTTTTAAATACAACCACAAGCAATTATTTATTTTATTTTTCTCACCGCGTTTCACAACCCTCATTTGCGTGTAGAGAAAGTGGGTAACCATTTGAAAAATCCTCCCCAGTAGATTCAACCGGGAATCGAACCCCGATCTCCCCACCATCAGCAGTCCAATCTATTGCGAAAGTGACGCTATTGAACTATTCAATTATTTAACTTGTTACAAGTGGGTCTTAGTTGGATATATTGGGTTGGGTAAAAGTGTGTCAATACTATTAAATGATAATCATGACGAACACAACAACCAGAAATAAAGGCCCGCACCGGAGGGTACGCAGACAAATCGGTCTGGTATGCTGGTAGCACGGTCAGGACTTAAATCCAAAACGAGTACAATGTTATTTCTTCCTCATCCTCGCCTTATTAGTATATATGCTACTGTGAATGTGCTGAATGTGATGAGTTTGTACTGTCGGCGGTGATTCTACAAAGTAATTGGTTAAGTTAGGGAATGTAAAAAATGTATTTACTATTTTAAATACTCGCCGAACGTTTTACAAAATCGCCGGTGAATTAATAAATTACCATCACTCACTGATGGGCGTTAGTAAGTCACGTCAAGATTGGGTTTGGTTAGGTTAGTATAGGCAAGTTTAGACTAGTTTAGGTTTAAGTTAGTATGGATTTATCTTCTGTACTTTCGTCAATATACATTAGGTATTTTATAAAATTGCCAGTAAATGTATATATTACAGTTCATGTAACATATTCACCCCATACTGCATTGGGAAATTTATAAAACTGTTGGTAAATTTAGATAAATCAAATTAGTTGTTAAATATACCAATGCTTTCGGTGACTATACATTCACCGGTAATTTTGTAAAATAACTAAGCACATTCACAGCATAAACATATATAAATGCGGATAGCCCTAAGTGGGTATTGAGCCAGTCCTCGCTGTGAAGCTAATCCGATACCTTTGGATCAGTGCGCAAACACGTTACCGATTGCGCTAAAATGTTGAACGACTTTTTAAAAGGGCATGGCTTTAATCTAAAATGCCTTCAAGGTCTGGGAGGTAAATAGTAATACTGCACAGGTTATTTCCATATAAAGGCCCGTTAAGAATACAAAAATCTAAATGTATAGCAGTTAAGAATGATAAAAGATTATCATTTTTATATTGAAGCTATCAAAATTGACACTATGTTTTTTATTTTTAGCGCCGCGTCTTACTAACCGTTCGGGTTATGTACTATTTATGCTGTGATAGGGATAAGGAAGGTTAAATTTAGAGTTGGTGTAGCCGCATTTGCGTTTGCATGGAGAGAGAATTGAAAAAAATTGAGGAAAAAGCAGACTAAGTATGAAAGAAGATTTAGTAGTTTTTTTAGATGCCAGAATATTCCTATGACTGAGCGAACTCTTGACTGGTTAAAAAGGGCCTACTACCGGAGCAATGAGACGCGTTGAAGACATCCTGAAGTGCCACGTTTTTTTTAAGAAGTGCTTTATTTAAAAATATATCTTACGCTAAAATGGAGGTGAAAGATATGAACATGTTCCAATCGTATGAAAAATGTAGATTTTTAAGTTTTGTCAGTTAAAAAAATCCTAAATAGGTGTAATTAACTCATTTAAACGTTTCGCGCGAAATGACGCGAATATGAGAGATACGTAAATGGTTAGAAACATAATGTATATGTCTATCCTTCCTCAGTCATTCTTTAACATGGTCCCAACAGTAAATACCAACACACTTGAAGATTGTTTTAGGGACTTTGGAGCTTTCCATAAGAAATGTCGCAGTCTGAGAATATGTATATCTCCAAGTAAACAATGCTTAACAATGGCAGGCCAAACGAGCTAATAAACCGCTCTCGCGTGCTAAGATACGTGTAAAACAAAGATTTTGTTCGCATTTATTTAAATTATTAAACGTGCACTTTCTTAACCGACTGAATTCAGTACACGAATTTAAAACTAACACCCAAATCCCCGGCAAATAATTCATCAATGTGAAAGGGAAACCAGGGTGGCTACAAAACATATTTTACAAAATTCCCTGACTTTTCCAGGTTTTCCAGGCAACATTTTTCAATTTTCCCTGACTACTTTTTTCCAGTTTTAATGGTGGATGATGACTTGTTTTATTTATTATTGATCACATATTAAAATAGTTTGTATCTACTAAACATAAACAGTCTAATCACTTATTTTAAAAATTAAAATGTTATTTTATTTAGATATTATTAATTTTTGTTTTAGTGTTTAGTTGCGAAATTAATAGGATTTTTAGACTTTTTTTTTAATTCCCTGACTTTTCCTTATTTTTTAGTTAAATTCCCTGACATTTCCCTGTTTTCCCTGTCATTCAAAAATTTCCTGACTTTTCCAGGTTTTCCCTGTTTTCCCTGTCTGTAGCCACCATGGGAAACCCACACTTCCCCAATGATAATTTTTTCGTTTATGCCAGGAATTAAACCCCGATACTATTAGCTCAATAGACAAACACGTTACCGACTGAGCTAAGGTAAAAAAGAAAAAGAATGAATAAAGTATAGTTCTAACATAGAAAACGCACGCTTGCTATAAAAAAAACTGGTATAAATTACGTCAGCAAAATGAATTATAGATCCTTTAAGGTCAAAGCAATCAGTGTCCCACATCCTCATTGGCGCATGCCAAACACGTTTGGAAGCATTGTGGTTGAAATCAACAATCAAGAAGTAACAGATTCTTGAGAGGCTTAAACCACACGTCATGCAAATTATAGCGGGTTTTTTGCACCACATCTTACTATCCTTTCGGGTTATACGCTTATGTACGGATTACGCTAATGGTTTTAGGGATTAGGAAGGTTATGTTAAGTGGAATTGTACCATCAATGTAGACAAGGGAGATATCACCGCCCAGGCGTGGCTGTGACGAAATTGACTGGTGGTGCGCTCTACGGATCCTTGGGTGGATGTGTAGGAACTAAGACGCCTGAATAAGGCTCTGAGTTATCTTCTATTTCATTCTTCATTTAATTAAAAAGCAAATACCAAACAAATATAGATTAAAATGTTTCTAATGGTCTAGAGGAGTAATGTACTTAGCTCACAACACTTTTAAACCGCTAGATTAGCAATAAAGTAAACGTACCAAATGTTGACACTGCACTGGTAAAGGTTTAGGTTTGATGTAGCTTCTTTAGGCTACAAAGACTTATACATTTACTATCAATATGAATATGCACTTAGGATGAAATAAAAATGTTATATGGAAGGTAGCACTTAAACTTTATTATTAATTTAATTAAATTTAAACTCCAAATGTCCTAATATAAACATTAAAGGAGCATAAAGCAGCTACCTTGTGTGCTATTTATTACTAAGCTTGTCTTCTCAATAGTAAGTTAATTTAAGAAATAGGACTATTATAAAAAATTAAGCATCATTCCACAAATATAAAACTTTATTTAGAAATTATAGTCAAGAAACCTCACTATAATCGGCATCGCCTTAAGCTTCTATGCTGATATTCCTGGGTTGGAGTTTCAGCATCACCGAAAATTATCATTGTTGAGATTGGTGTTTTTTATTTTATAATTAAGAATTAACAATCGTGGATTCAGTGTTGTGCATGTATTAATATTGGCTTTTAAGTTATGTGTTTAATTAGTTTATTTGTTTAGAAATTTAACTTTGAATCCTTATAGTAAATGAAAAAAACCCAGCAAACCCGACCTCAAATTGCGCAATACTTAAAACAAAATGTGTTTTCTTTAGTAAAAACTTTGTCTAAACTACATGAGTAACAAAACAATAAAGAAAGAATCTATTCATTGAGGTCCCAAGGCCACGTCTCTATTTTTGTTAAGCTCCACAAATACAACACTCCATGAATGATAAAAACCTTTCCATAGAGATTTTAAGGTCAGGATAGTAAATATTTTATATTATATAATCACAAAGGAATTTTTTTTTACCTAAGATAATGAGATAAAAAAAATTCCATTAATTTAATGACAGGTAGACCCCCAACCGCAGATGCGTCTCGGAGGATTGGGAGGGGGGGAGAGGGGGGATTTCTCCGTAGATGAGTCTGGGTGTGGGGGGAATGTTTTTGGATAAGCTCTCAAGGAGTAACCACCCACACAGATATATTCTCCATATCCCCAGCGGTTCTGAAGATGCGTCTAGTTTAGAGAATTAGTTTTTGCATTCCTATGTTATATGAAAGGGTCATAGTGTAGTCAGTCTAAGGTAAGACTGTAAACTATCAATATAAACGGAGTGCACATAATTATTTGATGAACTAGAGGTCCTGGGTTCAATGTATCATTAGTTAAATTGGTGTTTCCTCTTTTACAGTGATTTAACGGCCTGGGGAGAGAGAGAGGCATTTGTTCTAGATTTAAGTTAGTTTTTAAGTCGTGTGCTGACATCCATCGGTTCAGTAATTGTAGATTAAATATTTCAAATAAAAAGATAAGTGCATATTTGGTTCAATCATGGTAAATAAAATGTAATCAACAAAAAAAAATGTATAATGTAGAACAAGGTGTCGCATCGTATTATTTCTTAAGTCTTCATTATAAGAAAGTGAAATCATTTAATGAATAAGAAAAATACTATATTGAATCTATAACCCAGTTCGGAGTCTTTAATGTACGAGATTAGCTACCTCCATATTTGAGTTTCTCCCAAATTAGACGACCATTTAGAGTATTTTATTATGTATGGATTATGAATATTTAAAAAAATCACAAACAATGCAAATATGCTCAGATTTTTTTACCTAATATTTAAAGATAAATCATGTGAAATTATTACAAATCTATAATAGTTGTTATTTGATCAGTTTAAAATTAAATTCACCTCATATTTGTTATGTATTTGCTCTATGGCATTATTAAATTCAAAAGTTCATCGCCCTCTGTTACAAAGTTAATAAAGTTTATGTATGATAGATTGATAGATATTATGTTTGTTTGGGCTAATACATAATCTACTAAAACTAATTAAAGAGTTATAGCAAAGTTTTTTTCAAATAATAAACTTACACTCCGTTTGCTACGAAAGGTATCAAATTTAATTTGTAAGTTTCCACTATGGTGCAACTAATAAGATAGGCCCACAGTGTGATCCATTAAGTAAATACTATTACCTTTCGTAGCAAACGGAGTGTACACTTTAATAACAGAGTAACAGAGGTGGGGTTAATCTAATTTAAAAGTGATAAAATAACTATTAGTATTAATTAGTACGAGTTGACACCTGATTCGGGCTGTGTTGCCTATCTGCATTACGCTTTATCTGTGGCACTTAAAAAAAAAAGAGTCCACACAACGGTCGATTAGCCGGGAAATTAAATACATTTTTACTTGAGGTATTTAACGTAGGCTACACTTTCTAAACCTACTGATTATATCAGAACACGACTTATAAACTTACTTAAATCTAGAACAGACACAACATTCATCTACCGACCGTTATTACATCACTATGAAAGGGGAAGCCTACATTACCCCAGTAATAATTGTTATGGCCATGCCGGGAATCGAACCCGGAACCCTTGGTTCGGTAGATAGACACGCTACAGATAGAGCCCAGGTGTTGGACTAATTAGATACAAGATTACATTCGTACTAGGAATCGCTACGAAGTGCGGTTTCCTACATTCATTTGATAACAGCAAAATTGGAATCAGATTAATATGTATTTTTTTAGCACAACGTCTTACTAACTATTCAGGTTATAAACATATATACTAACTACGCTTGTTAGCTAGGGATGAGGAAGGTTGAATTTAAAGTAAGTGTACCCGCATCCACTCTGAGGTAGAGTGTAAAACTATTTTGGAAAAAAAAAACTTCAGTACACCCGACTGGTATTCGAACCCCGAATTCCATATCAGTGACAGATTAATAGTTTATTAATTTTAAAATATACATTTTAAAATTTTGTTGCATTTTTAATAATATGGTATATAGGTGGGGGTTTCACTGAACTTAATTTCAATATAGAAAACTCTAGCACGATGCGGAGAATATTTCGAGCTGTATTATCTACCTAAGTTAAGTGTTATCCGTGGGGTAAGACGGGCTCTTAATGGGCCGACTGTTGTGTTGCGAGTTTCACAATGTATCCTGAATTTCGACATAAGAAAACCTTAGTCAAGGATAAGGCTGTAATCGACGGCTTCCTTTAAGAGCTCTCTATAATTAGGGAAAACCGTAGTTTTTTTTACCTCGGAACTTGCTTACAGGGTTATTAGCAGGGCCCGTATTTTGATATTATGACTAGTCATCTTTTTTAGTAGGATACATCACAGACAATTCTCATGTGCATGTAATAATAATAATCATGGCCTGGCTTTATTTATCTTACGAAGTTATTTGCGTGGAGGGAGAGTAAAAAACCATCCTCAGTACACCCGACCGGAATTCGAACCCATATCAAACTGTAAACATAAACATATTAAGAGGGGCTGGTTTAAATAAAACTGGGAACACTAGATGGGTATTACATTAATTGTTTTGAAATAATTTAGTATTAATTAATTGGCATTACGTTGCTCGATCCACCAAATGAATTAATAAATGAAAAAAAAATACTTTATTTGTAAAATTAATTTATTACAAGATTAACCGTGGCTTGTAAATAGACAAGAGTGAAAAGTTATTTTGTAAATTATCTTTAGAATAACATACTTGCTACCCGAGCACGTGCAATAAACGTTGGTTCCGGTTTCCTGGCGACGGAAAGGTTGAGGTTCGAATCCCTGCTGGATGTTCTGCGATTAATTTCCCCGTGTGGTTTCCAACCCTCCTACGAAAATTCGGATACATTTCCATTTAATTCTAGATCCATCATTCCTACCACAATAATGCAATATAATGTGGATAACTCAAACGAGTGAGTAATAAGACGAAGTGCAAAAAAATTAACATGTGTAAGAGAATTTTAATTTAAAGTTTATTCTGGCAAGATGTCAATCCAGGCATGTACATTTCCTTGGAAGTAAAGCAATGTAGGGTTAACATCCTGCTAAGAATAGTGAATTATTTCTTATTGACGAGCGATCATCGTGGGACCGATGTCCATAAAGTCCATAAAGTTTCAAATATTAACTAGTAAAAACCTTGTTAAGTGATTAGTTGTCGAAATAGTAGGGCGGAGCTTCGTCCCAGTCGAAGAGAAGCACTGATTTACAACAGAGACCTAGGGGATTCTCCAAAAACATCCATCGACGAGTAGACGTGATAGGCAAACACGCGATCCCACTTCTCCCACCGCGAGGAGTCGAACTCGTGTCAAGGCAGCTCGCGAGTTCCAATATCCATCGCGAACGCACACGCGTCAATATAGCCAGTGCCATATAGCCAGTGTAGTGGAGTAGAATTTTATAGACAGTAAATATGTTATATTGTGAGCCTCATTCCATACTTAACCCCTACGCTCCATCCAATCCTCCAGGATTCCAACCCCTTATCGCTTGGGGTTCATCCAGATAAAGTTAACTCCTCGCGTTATCACAGTAGTGTTGTAGGTAGTTAGTGGTAACTATCGTGAACCATGTAAAAGGGAAGTTAACGAATTGGTGTCATAAGTGGGATTATGTGTTGAAAAATTGTTGATTGAAGTGAGAATTAAGTGATAAAGTAATGTCAAAATGGATTAAGTGCTGTCAAAGTGATATATTGGGAGAGAGGGAAAATTATTTTCCAAGTGATATCCAGTTTAGATAATGTAGTAGTTTAGTAAGGTACATTATTCGTGGTTCTAGCTTGATTATGCTAGACGTGGAAGAAAAGTGATTGGAACAATTATGCTAGGCGTCAAAGAAAAGTGATACAAACTGATAGGACTTTGTGTCCAGCAATCTAATGACCAGGCGACAAGCACGATTATGTTGTATATCAGCTGTTACCCGAACACTTTGGAACAACATCGAGAAAGAAAATACGTCAGCCAGCACAGTTGGACAGATGACAAGCGTGACGTCACAAACGTAGTCCTACACAAAAATGAGAATAAATGCTCAACGTCTACACTAAAGTGAACAAGGTGGTGAATTTTACTACTTTGATATGGTTTAACCTATTTTGTGTGTTTATTGTTTATCCCATGAAATATATACAAGTTTGAATTTTTCCTTAAGACATCGACAGCTAGTTTTTAAATTAAAAGTATTATCTTGCAAACAGTTATATTATAAGGGTGAAAAGTTGATTTGTAGACAGTAATAGATTAGCTAATGACTATAATAAATTATTTAAAAATAGAAAATGAAGCTTTAAGGCTAGATCAAGCAAATCATGCTGCTAGTGCCAGTCATGGAAACTTATCATTTTCAGCCACAACGTATATTAGGAATTCCTTCTTATTCCTATCATCCCTGTATTTAAAGGTAGATCGGAGGATAAATATCGATACATTTTTTCAAAAAGAGCAGACAGCAGAATTATGTGGTTGGACTAATAATGAAAAATTAGCAGTCACCAAATTATGGGTTTTAAGGGAACCACAGAATTTCAGTGTGTGAATGTAGGAAAGCTGCTATATATGAAGCCCTTAAACAAGACCTCGCAAGACGTTTCAAGCGGAAAAATACCTCGAGGTACTACCGTAAACGGCTGACCCTGAGCATTGCGTTTGGATTAAACTGTCGAGCAACTCGCGGATGGAATCAGAAAAAGCAACGTAAATGCGTTCGATTTAGGAGGAAGCGAAAATGGCAATGTTAAAATCAATTGTGAGGCCGATCAAAAAGCGTTGACCGCTTTTCTAAATAGCTTGTCAGGGTAATTGATAATTGAATAGATTGACTTGTCTTCCAAAACCTAAGTAATTCCAAGATGCAATTTTATTTTTATTAGTTATTTGAGGTATTTAACGTGCAAGTTATGAATCAAAATGATTACATCAGTACACGAGAATTTCTATGAGCGAAATCTAAAGTACCTACCAATTTTGACAGGAAAGATGCGTTCACATACTTTCTAGAGTTCTTTTTTATGCCACAATTGACATGGGTCCGATAGCTCTACTTCCCCTCCAAAGGAAGTTGTTCTATAGATTTTTATCGCTCAAGAAAAATCAGTTGAACCTGGTTAGGTTTGATCTTAAGAACATCGGGTCCTGAGGCGAGCATTTTATCCCAAGACCACCAAGGTCAACAAGATGCAACAGAATCCGCAGCTGACATTGTAGGAATCGAAGATAGGCGAGATGAGAAACAGGTTTCTACCCAAGTGTCACAAGACCATTTGGCTAAAACTTGTCCAACCAAGAAGTTAGATTGTTAACATTTTCAGGTTAAGGGACATATTTCCAAATTTTGTAGGAAAAGGTTTGAAGACAAGAAACCTCCCCCAAACAGTCAAAGGATTGGAACAAGCCACGACCCCTAGTCCAAATAAGATTCGTCCTGTTAACTTCTGCTGAAAGTGAAGCCATAAATGCAGAAGAGCGTGTAGTTCTTTCAAACTATGAGTGTAAGCAATGCAAGTTGTTAGTCGACACAAGCACTCAAGTTTCAGTAATGTTAAAAGAAATTGTAGCAAATTAAAATATTTTCAAACCTAGGTACGGAATTTCGGCTATAGAAGGGCAAAAGATTCCACATTGGGGGGGTGGGGGTTTACCTGTGACTATCAAGTTAAACAACGATAGCTATGTATTAAATGTAACTACAGGTTGTAAATACCAGGGCATACTTGTATTGGATTTCTCGCTACAAGACCAGGCGTCTTTTAACATAGAAAAACGTAATTTTTACTATCGTTATTAATTTTATGATTTAGGAACCAAAGTTGTTTTAGGACCACAACGAACCCAACGGGGTCGCAACCTCGTATTGCGCTATGGAAACTGTTCCGGTTCGAATACGTTTAATATACACTGAAAAACATCTCCCGGAGAAAGAAAAATAATCAAGGCTTAAGTTAAACTCCCATAAATTGTTGACAATTAGTTACTTCTAGTAGAACCAGCTGTACTCAGGGTTACACTGGTTTGTCGAAACAATGTTTGGTGACTAGAAGGTCTGTGTTACCATAAGGGCTGGAAAAAGGGTCACAGTCCCTATAAGTGTTGTCAACATGAGTCCTGTGGAGGTTTAAAGACTACGAGGGGCGGTAATCGCTAGCGTTTGCTATGTAAACAAAGATGACATAATTTATTGTGGAAACAAACTCGTAAGTTTTTGATGCCACGGGTAAGGGTCAAAATAAATTTGTACAAGCTTGTGAGGTAAAGGAATCTACAACCTATAAGTTGCACTGGAAAAAAAATCAATCACTTGTCAGAGAAAAATGGGAAATTTTTGGAAAATTAAGTAGTAAGAGGGAATTAAAATAATTTTGGGAATAAGTTAAGGAAACAAGAAACTAATTTTGAAGTTAAATTTTTTTTAAGAAGTTAAATTAAAGGTTAAAAAGGTATTTTAACAGGAAGTTAAAAACAATTTGAAGCTAGAAAAATTTTGGGAAGCAAGAAAATGTTTGAAAAAGTATTTTAAGAAAGGATAAAGAAACTAAAAATCGTAGCTGAAGTTAAAAACATTTTTTGAAACGTATTTTACGAGGAGTTAAGGATACTTTAGGGAATGTGATAGTTTACTCGCAGCTTAGTTGTTACAGTTACCATTTCATTCTATTATTGATCACACAAATAGGGTTAAGCCAGATTTGGCTAAGTTGATCACTGTACCTAGTGACACCAACGTTGAAGTGCCGCCTAGAGGACGTCAGAGTAAAACGCCGCTTGTTCCTGTGGACGCCGGTAGACCACCTGGGTTCCCAAGCAACTGTTAGGTGTTCTGTGTCAGCCGACATTGTCTAGTCACACTTGAGAGTCGACCAACCAGTAGCAAGAAAGATGCAATTCCCTCAATGTCCTCGCTGCGCCCTTCCAATTCGTATAACCTCAGCAAGCGCTAGTAAAATGTTCGCGTTGGTGTCTTATTTTTGTGTACTTTCCCAGGTGTTTTGTGAATCAGTGAAAATTAATAAATTACCTAATGGAGTAAAAAAAAAATGACTTTTTTTTATGTGATAAAAGTTTTAAGGTGGTGGTAAATTTTGATTTGATTGAATTAGATGAAAATCAAAAACTGTCAAATTTAGTAACTTCCATAATTAACGTTTAGTTACTACAGGAATTGACAGAAAATAATTCTTCATGATATCAAAATTGGCAAACCGCCACTGAGCAAGTAACTGAAACCTATACAGTATAAACTCTATCAATAATAAATAAATAGTTTTATGGACTTTTTAATAACTAGTAAACCCAAATGGCAAAAAAATAGCTTGGATTCATTTGGGAGGCAAAGTTCTTGAAAGTGTTTTCAGCATGCTAGATTCCATTTATTTAAATGAAATAAATCAAAAAACATGAAAATTTGGACAAACTTGTTGATGAGGTTTTTATAATATGAATAGTAATGTTTTATTAATGAAAAATTTAGAAGATAGAGCTACAAATAAATCAAAATGCATCCAACAGCTGGTTAATAAATACCTCTCTCATTGCTTTTTTTTGTTTGCTGCGGTCTTTACAATTAATTAACTAAAATATTGATTTAAATAATTTATTGCTTAGAAAAAGTGAATGTGTTAATTTGTGCTGGATTAGATCTTATTACTCCAAGCCAATCCATGGAAATAAGCTCTAATAATAAGTTAAACATTATACTTATGACTCCAAGTATGTAATTGAATCTTTTTCATTTAATAGAAAAGAATAGTAAATTACCCTTGACTTTGGATGCATTAGTGAAACCAGAGTATTTAAATGTTTTCTATGGACTGGTCACTGTGCAAGCCATTGTAAATGATAATATTTAGTAGATTATCATTAGTGTACCTCCTGCAAATACAAATGGTCAATTAAAACTATAGCATCTTAATCTCCTTATGTTTTGGAATAATATTAATAAATGTGTTCATTATGAGATTTATGATTTTATGTTTATCAGTAAAGCTAGCCGATAATTCAACAGGTAATGTGAAGGCTAACAGATTGTAAAAAACATGTTGTCACAATATGTCCTTCAAATTTTGTTTTCTATGACACAATTGTCAATAGTTGTGAACTAGCTCTTTTTTTGAGAAGAAACTCCAATTTAAAATGTCCACAAACAGTTAAAAAGTTGTTAAAACCCTTCTTATGTCGTAAAAGAAAGATTGAGTTTTTCCAGTAAATAAACCTCTTAGTGTTTCAATGTTTGTAGGACTACTTTGGACAGTAAGCACCCATATACCTTAAAACTTGAGAAGAGTGGAATCATATTAAACTGTAATATGAATAGTAGTGATTTCAAAGTCTTAGCGGCACATTCATAGTCAGATTGAGTGTGCCTCAAGCGCAGGTCTACACTAAATTCAAGAGGTCACCTACCTAAACATGAATGGGATGGGCCAGTTTTGCATATGAAACTGGCCCATTCCATCCTGGTCTTTGAAACTGCTCCCTAACTTCACCTCAAGGCACATTGTAATTTCAAAGCAGATTGCATCTATTACATATCCCAAATTTAGAAAATTATATCTTCTAATCAGATTTAAATATTTCTAAAAATGTTAGTTTTCCGGTGAATTAGTAAACGAGATTGATGACTTTGTAAAGCAATCAATCTGGCCAGTTTGTTTTAGTCAGTATTAGAAAAAATTAGGCCACTTAGTTTAAAAGAATCTTTAGATACACTTGCCTTTAGTTCTAGAATCATCTATTACCCCTTTAATATAGTTAATTATCATAGCTATAGTAGTTTATAGTTTTAAAGGGTAATTAGTTGAATCTTAGAAGGCCTGTTCCTAATGCTGAGACCTCAATACCTACCCAGGCACAATCTGTTATTGTTAACTTGCCAGAAAGCTGTGATTCAATTATTTCACCAGGGGAATGTTGGTGCAGTTCCTTTAAGTTGGCTCTCATTCTATTCCCCTAGTATAGCTTAAGCTGTTGATACAGTGCTGGCCTTAGAAATAATCAATATAATAATAAATGTTCATGTTTAGGTTTAAGATAAAAGGGGTTCATCATGGGGCCATGCTTCCTGCTGCTATTGATGATAGTGGGGTCCGCTATTCCACAAAGACCAGGCATTGCAGATTCTTTGATCAACATTTTAATTCAGGTATATTATATCAACATTATCAGGCTTTACTAACAATCAAGATGCAGGGGTTGAATGTATGAATGGTGTAAATAATAATAAGTTCACAAGCTAGGTCCAAGGGGGGATTTTAGAAGAATTTTTGGTTGGTCCTCTTTCCAGATACATTTATATGATTTTTTTTTTAATTCCCTCTTTTTATATATATATGGTGGTTAGATCATATATAACATCCCACATAAAAATCATGCTATGCTAAAGTAATTGATGACATTTATTTATTTATGCAAAAGAAAGTTTGAAAGGCTTTATAAAAAATAAAATATTATATGTATCAAAAACATATATTTAACTGATTGTTAATGCACTGTACATGCTGAAGAAAAGGGGACTAGCCCATGGGAAACCAAATAAGTTGAGTTGCTCGACCATTTTATTAATTTGCTATATATCAAAATTGTTGGCACTACTAATGAGTAGAGCAAATTTGTGTTTAGTTTATTTTATCCACCGACATGTTGGATTTAGCATCATTATTGTCTTCTGAGGCACACCAGAATTGGTGCTTACAAAGATTTTAATAAAAGCTTCTACATTTTTGCTATTAAAGATAGTGTATTCTACCTTTCACCTATTGAAAGAGGACAAGTCAAGATTTCTCAAAAGGTACACATATATGATAAATTGGCTTTGCTGAGTCAAGATTTAAATAAGTTTAAATTCAGCTCATGAAATGAGTAAGATGGCTATTTTCAAAGGGCTATCAAAGAGAAAGGACTTAAGACCCACACATAATCAATTTTTTTTATAAGACCTGGGAATAGTTAGCTTAAGGTGCTAGTTAAGGTGTAGATAAAGAAAAGTCATGGTTTAGGCCAATTCTGGTTTATTCTTGAATTTATGAATTTGCAAAAATTAACAAATTCAAGGTCAAATATTTCCAAGCAATATATTATCAATTTTTTGTTACACTAATTGTTGCTCTATAAAATCCATGTGATTTATTGTGTGGTCCAAACTTGTTTCCAAGACGTGGGTTCTACATTTCATGAAAAAATGTGGTAATTGATCAAACAATTTGAGATAATGTTAAAGAATGTTTATTTCAATAAATCAGCTATAGTTTTGTCAAATTTACTTTTTTAATACTTTTAAAATTTAATTCAAACTAGCAACTATATTATTTTTTCCTACAGTATTTTATTATTTTAAGTAATCCATTAGATTTAAAGAACATTCAATAATTTTTTCTTAAAAAAAAATATCAATTATATATGTAATAATTTTGAAGACATGTATGGCTTAATTGTCCCAGATATTTCTCATTTTTACCAAAAGCTAAGCTGAAATATGTTGATGGTCCACTTGGGGAGAACATTAACTTGAAGTAATTGTTTTATTTTGAGATTTTGAGGAAATTTCCATTGTACCAGTTTTTCTAAAAATTCCAAGCAATAAAGTTAGTTTCATTAATCTTTTTTCACCTCCAACACTATAATCATGAATCTTGAATTCAAAATGATTCATTAGATAATGATATTCCAATTAAATTTCAGCCACTTTTCCGTTGCACTGTGTGCGAAACCTATGTAACAAAACGTTACTGATCAGCTTGTGACTTCATACTCTAACCAGTCAAATCACGGTTGAATAGCTCTGTGGGTAAAAGGCATTATTTTTTTTGGAAACAAGTCTCTTTACAGTCCCATATATCACATTTCAGGAGCCTTTGCCATAACTTGAAGTAAAGAAATACCCCTTTGTATCCACTCCAAAATCTTTGAAAAAATTATAAACTTTATTATGATTTTGTGGGCTGCTGAACTATCATTTAAAAAGTACAAAAAGGTTACACTTTTGTTTTAAGATTGTATAAAAGTGATCATTGTTGGTTTTTTTTGGAAAGTGTAGAAAGCAAACGCGTTGTGCATCGAGCAGCCACTGGTAAAACACATGCTCTAAGTTTGCCAATCTCAATAATAATAATAATAATAATACTTAGCAGCGCTAACACTAATAGGTTAGGAATTGGGAAGGCTGAATATAGAGGAAGTAAACCCGCATTTCTGTAGAGGGAGAGTAGAAAACCATTTAGAAAACACCCCCTCCCCCCCAGTTCATCCTAACGAGATTCAAACCTCGATATCCCCATCTTTGAAAATCTAGCTCAACATGAAACTCGATAACTGAGGCGTGTTTTTTTTTCTTCCACTCTCATTTTTGTAATAAATTAAGTATGTAAAGTCACCTACCTGTTAGCCAAGAGTTAGCTCCGTATTTCATCTTGCATGATGAAAGTAAAGATTTCATAGACATTTCTAGTCACCATAAACCATAACTTACTTAATTTGACTTTTATTTAATTTTTAAAAATTATGATTAACTATGAGAGATAAAGTGGTGGATTTACATACACTGAAGTTAAAAAGATATCTTTAAATTTGGAGTAAGGTTAAATATGTGCTTCAGGTGTGAGGCAATCTGTTGTCACTCATTGCTAAACATGGTGGTGGATAAAAAGTGGTTTTGATCAGCTCACTACTTCAAAAAATGTAGTGAGAGTTAAAATAAAATAAATAAAATGGGCCATCAATCATTTATTTCAAAATTGGGTGATTTAATGTAGAATGATCCCCATTTAATTCAATCCAACCCTGTAAGTTAGTTGAAGTCATCCAGATATTTTCCAATAGTCTGTGATAAAAGTATTGAGTGCAATTCATTACACAATGCAAGACATTTCACAGAAGAATCATATTAAAAGAATGGCATAGGACACACAAGTTTGTCAATTTTATTTATTTTTATTAGTCTAACCCGCGGACATGTAATAATATGTTGAAGATTTCTAATATATTCTAATGTTAAGATATTTAGTAAGAAAAGGATACTCTTAAGAATTTGTTTTAGTATATATATATATATATATATATATATATATTTGTTTCTTTTACAACTTCCTCTATTATTAATTATTTCTAAGAGAATATAAACATTGCCATACTTTCTGCTATCCAGTATACAAAGCTTTTATTACCCTACTACTCACTTTAACTAAATTTTCATCTAGATAAAAGTATCATATAAAATTAGTTCTTTTTTTTTCAGGGTATGCGGCAATCCAATGAGGAGCCTCGAAATGAACGTAATATTCTTAGTGAATACGATTTCATCATAGTAGGTGCAGGAACAGCTGGATGTGTCATGGCTAACCGGCTGACTGAGGTGCAGAACTGGAAAGTACTGCTGCTAGAAGCTGGCAGAGAAGAAAACTTTGTTATGGATATTCCCATTGTCGCCAATTTTTTGCAATTTACAGAGGCTAACTGGAAGTACAAGACTATGCCATCCTCATCTGCCTGTTTGGGGCACACTAATAAACAATGCAATTTTCCAAGAGGTAAGGTCATGGGAGGGAGTAGTGTTCTTAATTACATGATTTATAGCCGTGGCAACAGGAGAGATTATGACTATTGGGAGAAACTAGGAAACACAGGGTGGAGCTATAAAGACATTCTTCCATATTTCCGCAAGTCTGAAGATAATACTATACCTAATTTAACTAAGGACAAGACATACCATTCAACAGGGGGTTATCTCACTGTTAGCTATGCTCCGTACCGGACACCCCTGGCAAAAGCATTTATTGAAGCAGGACTAGAAACCGGAGCTAAAGAGCTGGACTACAATGGCGAGGTTCAGACAGGATTCTCCTACCTACAAACAACAATGAAGAATGGGACACGCTGGAGCTCATCGAGAGCTTTCCTGCACCCCATTCGCAAAAGAAAGAACTTACACGTCAAAAAAATGAGTATGGTGACCAAAATACTTATAGACCCTAAAACACTTCAAGCATATGGTATAGAATTCATTCAAAACAACAGGAGATATGTAGTTCGTGCAAGGATGGAAGTAATTATTTCAGCAGGAGCTATCAACTCTCCACAGCTACTCATGGTATCAGGTATTGGACCAAAAGAACACTTGACCAAGATGGGTATCCCGGTCCTTCAAAATCTTAAAGTTGGTTTTAATTTGATGGATCATATTGCATTGGGTGGGCTCACATTCACTGTTAATCAGTCTGTTTCTCTAAGAACTGAACACCTGCTTGATGACCAAAATAATTTTGTGGAATATTTGGCATATCACAAAGGACCATTTTCCATCCCAGGAGGTTGTGAAGCTGCAGCTTTTTATGATCTGCAACATCCAGAAGACCCAGATGGTTATCCTGATATAGAATTACTCTTTCAAGGAGGCTCTATTGTTTCTGAACCAACATTTAGAAGGAACTTTGGAATAAGTGATGAGTTGTTTGACGCAGTTTACAAACCTATAGAAAATGAACATACATGGATGGTACTTCCTATGGTATTGCGACCTAAAAGTAAAGGAAGAATTATGTTGAAAGACAAAAATCCATTGAGTAAACCATTGATTTATCACAATTATTATACTGATCCAGAGGATATGGAAACTATGCTTGGGGGAATTAAAAAGACATTAGAACTTGGCAACACCAAAGCATTTAAGAAGTTGGGTTCTAAATTACACAACATACCAATACCAGCTTGCAGTAGATTTGGGTTTGGATCCGATGATTACTGGCGTTGCGCTTCAAGACAACTCACTTTTACTATTTATCATCAATCTGGAACTTGCAAAATGGGTCCAGCCTCTGACCCTGAAGCTGTGGTTAATCCAAGGCTGCAAGTGTATGGGGTCTCACGCCTCAGAGTTGTAGATGCCTCTGTTATTCCTTACATCCCAGCAGGACACACAAATGCACCTACTTACATGATCGCTGAAAAGGCAGCTGACATGATCAAAGAAGACTGGGATGTAAAGAAAACATGATTCTAACAATAAGGAAGTATTGTAACAAAAATAAATGTTATTTCTGATATTCTGGGAATAGATGGAGATAACATTTAGTGTCAAAAAAGATTCTTGAAGATAAAAATTATGACCTACCATCAAGGGGTCAGATAATTAATTTTAATATATGATCGTGCCTGTCTCTTCAGGACTATTATGCAAAATATTATTATGAGAGAAAATGTAGCATTTTATGATTATGACACAAAACTACTATTTCAAGAGATATAAGAAATTTTTTTTTGATAAAGTGAAAGCATATTTTACAATAGCATATAATAATTTGGATGTTTTTGTGATAATAGCATCAAAAAATTTTGATACATCACCGAACAGAAAATTATTGTGTTATATAATTTGCAAAATAAAGCTAACTATAGTATGTGAACAGAACTATTTTAAAAAAAGTTTGTAAATAATTTTAAAAGAATGTTATTATTTAAATTATTATTATTATTAACGCAACGTAACGAATCACGGTGGAGGCCTGCCATTCCTCACATTCACAAGTTGTGATTAATACACGTCTTGTCAGAGGTGAAGGAAGGGTTTGGCAATCAGATAAATCTGTGCTGGGACTGAGGATTGAACCTCGGACCGACAGCACAAAAGTCCGACACCTTACCCCTAGACCGCCAGGTTACCCAGATTTAAATTATTGTTGTAGTTATTAAGTTAAGAACTATTGAGTTGGGCCTACTATTTTATATAAAAATATGTAACAAGGCAATTTTAGAGTTATTATATTCTAGTTGTTTTATTTTATGGAATATGTTAAAATTATCAATCTTAAATTACCTGAGAGTGAACTGATTATTTGTTCAGAAATAAACATTTTTTATTTTTGTCAGACACATCATATTTATTGATATAATCTATTTTAGATTTTTTGTACTGTACATAATGACTTGCTATTGATGATTTTGTAAAAAATACATTAGGATCACCTGTATATTTTATTAAATATTTATTATTAGATAGAAAAATGAAATTTTCATATAACCATTTGTAATTATTTATTTGCTATTTATCTTACTGTTCAAAGATGTTAAATGTATTTTAAATAAATGGTGTATTAGTATGGAACTATATGTTGTTTAATTTGGACCTTTATGAGGTCAGATTTTTTAAATATGTTGAAATACATCTCATGGTGATCACAGCTTTGGCACATTACCTTGCTTAAGCCATTATTGCATGTAACAACATGTCCAGGAACTTGCATACTATGGAGTCAATTTGAAAAAGTTGTTGTGCCTTGAGTCAGACTTGCTATCATTCACAAGTTGGTGATTTTAAGTAAAGGTATACAGTGACAGCCTAAAGAGAAGGATTAATTTCCTTCTTATTGCTCGGCTTGGAAAGGACTCACGTGGCGATTTTAGTAAAGTGTGTCAGTCAACTTGTTTAATTCAAGGTTTTTGAAAACTTTTGTGTTATGCTATCACTGATTGTGATTAGTGTTCAATTTTCATCTTCAGTGTAAAAATGTAAGGTGCTTGTTACAATTTATAATTGGGGGATAAGTTTATATAAATTTATCCACCAGACCTAAGAAATAAGCTAGCTACCCTTTTTTTTTATACTCCCATCATTTGTGGTTCATTAGTGTTGGTTAGTGCTATAATTTATTCAGTGCTGCAGATGTAAAGTACTTATCCATCGTAATAGATCGTTAGCAAGTTTAAATCAAGCTATCCACATGGTCTAAGAAAAAATATAGCAGCCCAATTTTAGAAAACGCCCTTTATTACTTATGCACTTATGAGTGATTTATTTTAGGTGAATAAGTTTTATCAACTTAGTCATTCTGTCTTTGAAAAAAAGATAGGATTCCCACCAATGTTTACGAATACTTATATATTTGAAAATGGCTTAGAAACCTCCACCAAGCCGTGCTCGCTAGAGAAATAAAAAGGTAAAAATTATGGCCACTATAAGAACAGCTAACAAGGAAGGTTCTTCTATATACATGTTCAATTTAGATTTTCTACCACACCAAAAAGTTTTATTTTATATAAGTTTTGGACATTCCCCCGGCTCCCCCCCAAACCTCCCAGTCCAGCTCATTGCCCCCTTCCTCCCCCCTTTTTGAAATTACAAGTGTTTACAATTTTCATGACATTTAGGGGTGGCCCATCTGCCTTCTTGCCAAATTTAATTGTTTTACCATGCCAAAAAGTGTTTTAATATAAGTATAGACATTGTAATGGGCCCCAAACCCTCCAACTTTCCAGTCTTTCATTTTGTAATTTAGAAATGTCCAGTTCTTTATGGCCATTGGAAGAGGGGTAAGGGGGAATGGTTCTACTTGGATGACAGCTCAAAAAGTTATTAGAAATGGTTCCTAATATATCCCTACGCCAACAGCTGACATCTATCACTTTGTATAACTGTAACGAAAACATATGGTAATGTATGAATGTGATAGCTAACCACAGTAATTTAGGACAATTTTATTAATATTTATTTGAGGTTTGGCACAAAGCTTATTTATCATTTTATTCCACTTAAAAGAATTACTATTCACAGCACTTTCACAAAAGGTCTAACAAATATAGCTTAAAAATGGTGACCCACCAATTTAAACCATGTGATTGATCATGACGAAAACAATATATTACAATAGTGCACTCACGTAATGAATAAAAATATTTTATTCAGTTAAATATTTCAAAATATAATAAAATGATTATAAAGTAATTTATTATGTATTAAAAATGACAAGTATTTCTATTTTCCTACCTGTGTTAAACGGTATTAATTTATGTACCATATCAGCCATTAGAGATATAGACATATATTAATTTCATTTAAAATAGTGTGAGAAAACTTAAGTTTAAGTTATTTTAAATGTAAACTAGAACATGTAATTAAAATACAACAAAACCGTGATCTTTTACAAGTGTTGGCAACCCAAAACCTACACATAGGCTATGATTTTCAACTGTCAATCAGGTAAAAAGCTATGGTGAACATACTGTAACTCACAAATTTCAATCTTCTGCCACAATGATAATTAGTTGGGTTTATTTTTACTTTCTTTCTCTCTTACAGGTAGAGAAAGTATGGTGATCGTCAAAAAATTCGAACTCGAGATTTTGATGAATCTTGACGTTTCATGACTTTCTGAATCCAAAAAATTGGTTATTGAATTTCCGTCTGTCTGTCTGTACCTCCAACTAGAGCCTAAACTATTTTACCGATTGAGCTGAAACTTGATATCTAGGGTTTTCATAGGGTTGCCCCGAGGGGTTTTTGGAATTGGATATCTACCCCTAAAATTAAGGGTAGTTTACTGAAGGGCAAAAAGAGAAAAAGTCGATTTTCTCAAAATCGGCTCTAACGATTTTGATTAAATTTCATTTATGAACATTAATAAATATTCCAAACAAAATGGCTACTCTCAATATTTCGGCAAAATGGCTTTAAGGGCTCCGGTCTGATGCGTAAATTAACATTTTTTATAATAGCTCCGAAACTATTTGAGATATGAAATTACTTAGCATTACAAATATGTATATATATTTATAATACAAATATTTTATTCGAAACATATTTTTATAAAATCAATAATTTTCAATCTATACGCAATTATATATATATTTTTAGCTTTTTGGACATTAAAGCTTAAGTATTGCGATCGTAAAAAAAACTAACCTGAAATGTTGATGGATTTCGACGTCTCATGACCCCCCGAACCCTAAAAAATAGTCTTTGCAATGCCGTCTGTCTGTGTGTCTATTAAAACTTAAAATTAAGGGTAGTTTACTGAAGGGCAAAAAGAGAAAAAGTCGATTTTCTCAAAATCGGCTCTAACGATTTTGATTAAATTTCATTTATGAACATTAATAAATATTCCAAACAAAATGGCTACTCTCAATATTTCGGCAAAATGGCTTTAAGGGCTCCGGTCTGATGCGTAAATTAACATTTTTTATAATAGCTCCGAAACTATTTGAGATATGAAATTACTTAGCATTACAAATATGTATATATATTTATAATACAAATATTTTATTCGAAACATATTTTTATAAAATCAATAATTTTCAATCTATACGCAATTATATATATATTTTTAGCTTTTTGGACATTAAAGCTTAAGTATTGCGATCGTAAAAAAAACTAACCTGAAATGTTGATGGATTTCGACGTCTCATGACCCCCCGAACCCTAAAAAATAGTCTTTGCAATGCCGTCTGTCTGTGTGTCTATTAAAACTTAAAATTAAGGGTAGTTTACTGAAGGGCAAAAAGAGAAAAAGTCGATTTTCTCAAAATCGGCTCTAACGATTTTGATTAAATTTCATTTATGAACATTAATAAATATTCCAAACAAAATGGCTACTCTCAATATTTCGGCAAAATGGCTTTAAGGGCTCCGGTCTGATGCGTAAATTAACATTTTTTATAATAGCTCCGAAACTATTTGAGATATGAAATTACTTAGCATTACAAATATGTATATATATTTATAATACAAATATTTTATTCGAAACATATTTTTATAAAATCAATAATTTTCAATCTATACGCAATTATATATATATTTTTAACTTTTTGGACATTAAAGCTTAAGTATTGCGATCGTAAAAAAAACTAACCTGAAATGTTGATGGATGTCGACGTCTCATGACCCCCCGAACCCTAAAAAATAGTCTTTGCAATGCCGTCTGTCTGTGTGTCTATTAAAACTTAAAATTAAGGGTAGTTTACTGAAGGGCAAAAAGAGAAAAAGTCGATTTTCTCAAAATCGGCTCTAACGATTTTGATTAAATTTCATTTATGAACATTAATAAATATTCCAAACAAAATGGCTACTCTCAATATTTCGGCAAAATGGCTTTAAGGGCTCCGGTCTGATGCGTAAATTAACATTTTTTATAATAGCTCCGAAACTATTTGAGATATGAAATTACTTAGCATTACAAATATGTATATATATTTATAATACAGATATTTTATCCGAAACATATTTTTATAAAATCAATAACTTTCAATCTATACGCAATTATATGAATTTTTTTAACTTTTTGGACATTAAAGTTTAAGTATTGCGACCGTAAAAAAAAACTAACCTGAAATGTTGATGGATGTCGACGTCTCATGACCCCCCGAACCCTAAAAAATAGTCTTTGCAATGCCGTCTGTCTGTGTGTCTATAAAAACTTAAAATTAAGGGTAGTTTACTGAAGGGCGAAAAGAGAAAAATTTGGTTTTCTCAAAATCTGCTCAAACGATTTTGATTAAAATTCGTATCTAGGCGTTGATTAAGATTATAAATAAACTGGCTATTTTCATTTTCCTATGAAAATGATTTTTAGGGTACTTTACAGAAGCGTTAATTTCCGTATCTCCACAACTATTTGAGAAACTAAACAACTTATCATTGCAAAATTGTAGGACTATTAGAAATAAAAAACTTTTATTTGACATATATTTTTATAAAAGCAACAGTTTCTGAGATATTTGCAAATATATTAATACAATTTTGTGAGCTTTAGTTGTAAACATATACTACTTAAGTCTTAACGCAATAATTCTCCAATGCCATAGAGTAATTAAATATAAGTATCTAAAAAAGTATGTTATTTTTCCTTAAAGCTCTTAGGAGAAATGTTTGCATAGCAATGATCTATCTCCATTTTAGACTCAATAGTCAATATTTACATTTTTTATTGGTCAAAATGTATAAATGAATAATTAAATATCAATGCGATGACTTGAAGATCTGCAACACCTTATAAAATGTTAAAATTTTAACCAGAAATCGAAATTTTAATACGAAGTGTTGACCCTTGTGGAAGACATTAAACTGTTTGAAATGTTCTTAGGTGGACAAAGATGCGCCTCTTTTCTCATTGATTCTATATCATTGTATATTATTTTATGCGTGTTCTTATGTGGAGTGGTGATGATACAATGTACATTATTCCGTTCAGAAATCTTACGAGTTTATAGAAAGAGAGAGAAAGTCTGTGCGGTGTGCCGTACCATTTATTTAGTTTTGAAACCCCTCATTTCACAAGCCCTCATTGAATAATTTCAAATCTATAGTTCTTATTTAACTATTTTGTGTAATCTTTCTATATTCCTAGCAAATTTAAATTATATACCTTTCCTTAAAGCTTTTTCTATTTATATCCCCCTCCCCTCATTCCCCTCACCTATTTCCCAGGGTACCATTTGAAAATAAAAACTTTTCAGACTTTTGCTATGATTTGTAGTGATCTCTTTTGGTAAATTCCTTCCCGTCTGCATTTTTTGATGTAAATTCTGTCCCAACCATTATAAGCCTAAACATTTTTGTAAATTCTGTCACATCATTATAAGGGTGCTATGTAAATTGCGTCCTGCAATTATATTGATATATATATATATAATGTTTGTTATGTTAACACAAATAAATTAAAAGGATGTAGTTATTGAATATGTAAGGTTAGGTTAGATCAAGTTGGGGCTCACACATAGTAAAATAAAATCTATATATTATTGTTATAAACAGTGATCTGTTTATTTTTTTAAATCAGACTTTTTATTTAAATTATGTTAAAACATAGAAATTAAAAGGATGTAGTTATTAAACGTGGAATGTTAGGTTAAGCTAGGGGTCAACCATGGTACAAGGTCCCTTGGATGGTGGGTCACAATTTGTTTCTCCCGTCAGTTGATTGGTCGGAGTTGGCTAACAAACCTCTAGACTATGGTTTGATTTTTTTTTCTTGTTTTATATTGTATCTAGTATGTTGTTTACATTTAATAGGTGACATAATTTACACCATCTTATTCTAATGTTGAGACTGAATTTACAGTGTCTAATTCAAATGGTGGTATGGAATCTACACAGGAGCTTAGAGTCATAAAATCTTCTGGG
>CABFWB010000202.1:100792-156552 GCA_902151455.1 Timema bartmani
CAGCATTTATGAATTCTTGCATTGAAAAACTGAACCCAAAAAGACATAATGCAAACGCCCAGTATTCAAAATCTATGAGCAGTTGCATAACTTTGAAAGGTCAACGTGTATGCAAAGAGTTTTTCCTAAGAACGCTTGACATAAGTAACAAACGATTTATTAATGCTCTGAGGAAGAAAACTACTAGCGGTATCATAGAGACTGATAAAAGAGGCCGTCATTCTCCGTCAAACAAACTGCCACCCTCTCAGATTGATTTTGTCAAAAATCATATCAAGTCATTCCCCAAAATTTAATTCTAATAGACAGTACCTGGATTCTTCTCTTAGTGTCAACAAAATGTTCGAGCTATATTTAGAGACGTGTCAAACTGAAGGAAAATTACCAGTGAAACTTCATTATTGTAGGATGATTTTTAATACTTGCTTTAATCTAAGCTTCCACAAACCTTATGCCGGGATCACAATCAACTTAACGTTAACTTAATGTAACTTAACGTTAACTTGATGTAACTTAACGTAAAGGACCTCCCTGTGTGTTTAAATGGAGGTGATCACGATGCAGTTAACTTAACATAAGAGATGTCCTGGAAGTGAACGTTACTTGAAGGGTATCACGTGATCTAGCCAGCCAATCATTATGCGAGTGACGTCAACAGGGCTATTAAGTAACTCATTTGTTGATATTATGATCAATGTTTACTCTTTAGCGTAGGTAAGTTCTAGTGATCAGACATTAAAACAAAATAATTAAACTAAAATAGGAGAGCTAAATTTATCAAAAAAGTTTTGTAATAGATATTTATTATATCAATTGAAAACTGTAAACATACACAGATCATCACTGTAAAAGTAGTACAAATCACAGATCATACTCGAGAATGAAGATATTTGGTTCAAGTTATTACTTTAAGTTACGTGAATCGTGATCACACATACGTTAAGTTAACTTTAAGTGAAGTTATGTTAAGTTAACGTTAAGTTGATCATGATCCCGGCATTACAGCGATACATGTACCACATGTGATATATATAACAACATAATCAAAAATGCAACTGAGGAACAGGCTAGAACAGAAACTGCCACGTTAAAAGAACTTCACTTACGTAAAGCTGACTCAGCAAGAACAGCCAAGAAAAATGCCAGAGAGTTAGCAAGCAAGTTACCAAGTCGTGTTGCAATTTCTTTTGATTTACAAAAAACACTATCAACACCTCTGTTGACATGCAGTAAAGTGTATTATTTGCGTCAGCTTTGGGTGTATAACTTTGTTGTACATGATCTTGTGACTGGAAAAGCCAAAATGTTGCGATGCTCAACTCGTGAATCTTTCTGCTCGTCTGGCATGGCTCGCATTTTTTTATGTATTTTTGATATAATCTGGTTGAGGGGTCGTCTCTAACCCCCCATTGTTTTGATCTCCGGCCCTCGTGGGTTTGATCTCCTTGAGCCTAGCTGAGACCAATTGGTTGCTGGTTGTGTCACAGGTAAAATTGTACTCAGGCCTAGAACTCTGAATTGGAACTTTCACTTATAGCCCTACTGGGACGTGTGTGTCTGAAATGAACTCTCATCTTTTCATCGCCATTGTAGATTGGATGAGAAAGTTTAAGCTAGCTTCACTAGCGTGAGTGGTCCTTTATGTTGCAATTTCTTTTGATTTACAAAAAACACTATCAACACCTCTGTTGACATGCAGTAAAGTGTATTATTTGCGTCAGCTTTGGGTGTATAACTTTGTTGTACATGATCTTGTGACTGGAAAAGCCAAAATGTTGCGATGCTCAACTCGTGAATCTTTCTGCTCGTCTGGCATGGCTCGCATTTTTTTATGTATTTTTGATATAATCTGGTTGAGGGGTCGTCTCTAACCCCCCATTGTTTTGATCTCCGGCCCTCGTGGGTTTGATCTCCTTGAGCCTAGCTGAGACCAATTGGTTGCTGGTTGTGTCACAGGTAAAATTGTACTCAGGCCTAGAACTCTGAATTGGAACTTTCACTTATAGCCCTACTGGGACGTGTGTGTCTGAAATGAACTCTCATCTTTTCATCGCCATTGTAGATTGGATGAGAAAGTTTAAGCTAGCTTCACTAGCGTGAGTGGTCCTTTCCCTGATTGTAGGGCAACTGACTCATCTCACTAAATTGTCCCTATATTATTTAGAAGTAAATAGTTGCAACTAATAATCTTGCTACTGTATCATGTAGGTCATTTATGTAGATGTTATTGTATCATAACTGATGCAACATGTTTGTTGGAATGGGGCTACCCGTATCGAGTATTAACAGGGACTTGTCTCTTGAGCATTAATTACAGCGCTTCACGCCAACTGAACTATTAGAGAGGGACCATTAGCTTGCTCATATTAGATTGATGTATTGTAAGGTTTCTTAACTAGCCTAATCTGGGAAAACTGGAGGCTGCTTGTAATTTATTTAACCTATGTATTGTTTAAACTTGCTACATTAAAACTATTTCATTTATATAAATCTTTATCCTTTGCTTTTACCTGTTGTTTATCAATATCTTCCCTGTTTACGTATTCGTGGTCTCTCGAGTTATCTAGAGCCATGGTACACTAGCAATAACAATATTATATTGGAAATTAAGAAAAGAATATAGTTGAGAAACGCATGATATTACTTGGTTAATAAGTTGTTGACATCTCACCTACTGTCCAGGAATCTACAACTGAGAATATACAAAATAATAATTTTACAGGTTGTTTTCTATGGGTGTGAAATGTGGTTTCTTATCTTACATGACAAAAAAAAAATTAGGATGTTTAAAAACAAGGTGCTTAGAAAGAAATATGGTACAAAAAGGAATGAGGCTACTGGGGAGTGGAGGAAGTTACATAATGATGATTAAAATACCCTGCACTCATCACAAGACATTTTTAGAATACTCAAAAGTCTTGTAGATTAAGTTGGACAGGGCATGCAGCGTGAATGGGAGAATACAGAACTGTGTTTAGGGTATTGACTGGCAAACCCAGTGGGACGAGATCGTTGGGAAGGCGTATATGTAGATGAGAGGATAAAATGAGAATAGACTTTAAAGAGAGATGGTGTAATGAGGGGGACTGAATGGTGCCAGCTCAAGATAGAGATAGGTGGCGTACTTTCCTAAGTGCGGCAACGAACTTTCGAGTTCCTAATGCCATGAAGCAGGGGTCCTCAACAAGCTGATCGCAATCGAGTGTTCAATCTCACACAGATTTTGTGTTGATTGCGTAAGAAAGCTACATTGTCTGGAAAAGGCAAACTTAACTTACATTAGTCCACTTTGGTACAACTTATAAGATTGGGACATAGGTATCAGTCTTACCTTGGCGGATTACACTATCAGGGTAAAGTGAGTGTACATTT
The DNA here is from genome assembly GCA_902151455.1 of Timema bartmani. Classification (NCBI taxonomy): domain Eukaryota; kingdom Metazoa; phylum Arthropoda; class Insecta; order Phasmatodea; family Timematidae; genus Timema; species Timema bartmani. Next base: position 104,165 of record CABFWB010000202.1, read on the forward strand.
TATTTACTTTATGTATATTCTATAAAGGCAGGGCCATTAAGTATTTAAGGAATAAATACAAGATGTATAGAAAAAAAAAGGAATTAAAAGTAAGGTGGATAAACGAAGGGTGATGGCTGGACCTTTGATAAATATAAAAGTCGATTGAGGCCTTAAATGGTTGCCAGCCCCTTCCATAGAGTAAGTAAGGTCTACAAATAAATACTGTGTGTACACAACACATTTATCTGCTACAATGCCAGAAATAAAAGTGAATACTAAATATAAACCGGGAGAAAAGATAATGCATGACATATGTTTAAAATGTAACAATGAGTGAGCTAATAGATGGTGGGGTGAAGTAGAAAAGGATGATGTCTCAGGATTAAAGATTATGAAAGAAGACAGCAAATCAGGTTTCATGTGATTGTAAGAGTTCATTGCACTTGTTTAGTATCAATTGGGGGTGGACCATACACTGTACCTGAATTCTGAGATTTTTTAACGTTATTATGAGGTGAGAAATGATACGATATGGAACAATGAGATATAACAGCACATTTCAAACAGTCTCTAGGTATACCTACATAAATAAATTTCTACTTTGCTTCCCAGATAATTAGCATCCCTGCTAGAGTGAGCCCAACTAATCAAGAGTCTAATATGTTTGTAATTAAAAAAGTAGCTATGTGAAAAGTAGACCCTGCTCCCTCCATTCAAAAAATGCTTAAATCCATGATGCTAAGAATTATGTCATATTCTTATTGTTACTATATTACTACATTTATCTTTATATTTCAAGGTGAAATCCTTTTTATTATTTCTCCTTGAATTTTAAGTTTATGTTTTTCCTTCGTAGTTGAGTTAAGACAGAAAACAAATTATTACTATATTCAATAGTGCATTATATTCATTGAGAATAATCATTATTAATGTCAAAATTTTTAAAAAAACATGCTGTTGGTACTCGATCGATTGTTGGAACTATTAAACAAAAATCCTTTAGAGTGGTCACCATCTTGAAATAGATAACAAGATTTAAAAACTAAGTAAATTTACTGTGGAAAAAACTATCAGATGCTCAGTCAATTACATCATTTGACTATAGTAAAAATTACTCATATCAAAACGTTGAGATCAAAACTATTGTTTAAAAATTGCTATTAACGAGTTCTGGTAAGAGTGCAGACCAAGGCATCAGTCTCATATTTTTTGCCAATGAGTAAGTCAGAGTTCCCATCCTGACTTGAGTATATTGTGGTGATTTATCCTATTTGTTTCCCACAAAACAAATATAGTTCCACATTTTTTAGATTCTATCTTCCTCATTCATAACTCTTTTGTGTGAAAATGCATATAGCCCAAATGGCTAATATGCACAATCCATACATTTAATAAAGCTTTAAATCTGTCTGTAAATTCAATTTTATGTCTGTTAGTTGCTAGTAAGCTCAAAAAGTCCTTATCAAGACAGGACTTCTTTTGATGAATTCATTTATTACATAACATAATGCTATCTCATCAAAGTCATCAGTAAGCAAAGCAGTGTCAAAAAAAAACAGTTAGTAAGTTTACATGTGCATCTTAGTTTTGTAACAGCTCAGTTATCGCCTTGGACCACGCGGCAACTGAAGCAGGTTATTTATCATCCTATTGAATGTAGGATTCTTAATTATTTTCCTGTCTTATTTGATGGCCAAATCATTTGTAATCCAAATAGTAATATTACAGAATACATTTTATTCTTAAATCCAAAGATAAATTTTATTTTGTATCGAGTGTTTTGTATTCATATTAGTAGGCAAGTCATGTTTCTTTAACAAATAAAATTTACACATTCTTAAATATTTGATATTTCTAAGTGGAGGATGGTGAAATGAAGGATTTTTAAATATCCAAAGATTAATGTAAAAAACTACTTCTCACTGTGGAAGAAGGTTAAAATATGTCAGGCAGGTATAAGAACCACCCCAAACCCACCGAAAGAAAATTAAATTACAAAACTAATTACTAAAATTAGGGGGGGAAGGGGTCCCCCGAAAAAATCTCCTAAACTAATATAACTTATCACTTTCTGTATGGTAGAAACTTGAAATACAGCAAGCCTTTTTTAATTCGAAGTCCAAGGGATATCTAAAAGAATTTTAAATATCTCAAATTCAAATTAACCATTTTTATGAGTTTCTAGCCATCTGGTACACTATAATACACACATACCCCACATTTACATCTACAGAAAAACATTAAAAATCTAAAGAAAAAATCTAAAGACTTGGAAAAATGTACACACAAAAATTGAAGACTTTGTTTACATTGTCACAAACAAGCAATTAAAGCTGAGCCAACACATTCCCTACTCTAGGAAAAAAGCTCACCGCCGCTACAGAATTCCACACTTTCTCTTTTACTAAGCATCAATAACTCTTAAATTTAAATTACACTCTTGGCATATGAGGTGATTTAATAAAGATCGTTAAGCAAAATTTTAAATGAGCACAAACTAAAATAATTAACAATGGATAGCTTATGAATTACCCAAATATTTCCTTCAAAAATCAAATGTTATTTTTTACCATTGATTTAAATAGGAATTTCATGGAAAGTCATGGTGGGTATGAATTGTCTATTTTTCGGATTAACAAATGTTGAATTAGCCAGATCCTACTGTATTTATGTACTTGTAGAGGGACAACCTTAAATCGCCATTTGTGTCTGAACATTCATCATTTCAAAATAAGGGTCTGTGAATAGAGAGAGTTGGGGAAGTGGGGCATGGAAATTTCCAAAACTTAAAATACAATACATTTTGGTGTGGTAAAAAATTGAAATAAATGTAATCAGGAAGGTGGATGGACTATCCCAAATAGCTATAAAGGTATGAAAGTTTTTTAACCTAATTAAGACTTGTAAAGTAGAAAAAGGGGTGAAAGGGGACTAGGTGGACTATAATCTCAAAAAAACACTGCTAGGTGTAATGGAAAATTGTAATATTTGCAATTATGTACAAAGACCACCCCAGATAATCATAAAACAAAGAAAATTTTAAATTTGAAAATTGGACCCAAGAAACAGGTGGTTTAGAATTTCACAAACTGTTAGAATTTATTGTGGTAGAAAATTTAAATTTGGCAGGGACCTATTAGGCCTAGTCATTATTTCATTTATGCTCTTTGTTAAACTGTGATGCTCTTTTTTACAATATTGTTTTTAACAACACATATAAAATGTTTTCACATATCTTATGATCACTCTTAGACAAATATTGCGTTTTCTATGGATTGCAATTGTTTGTGGACTTGGTTTATAATCTTATTACCATTTTATTTTAAAGATTGTTTTTAAAATTGAGTGGTTGACATAAATGGTTTGGGATTGTCATGGTTATCTTGATATTGTAGGCCTACAAGAAAATATCATACAAAAGTCCTGCGAGATGTACCTCCTAATTGGATATATTTTTGATATACATCTGTCAGCATGAATTATTCAGACACTTTCAAGTATTCTAGAAATTTAAAGTTTGGCATGTCAGTAAGTCCTAAGATATTATCTAAAAAATTCCCCAAAAGAAACAAATATTTAATACAGCCGATTCAAAACAGCAGATCAAATCAGGCAGGAAATGTTTAAAATTAATCATTTATTTTCTAAATTGTATAATGTTACTGTATTAACTTGTGTAACTTTAATTTGTTTTAATTCCTTAACAACCAATTATTTATGCTGTTTTTACTAGTATCAACAGACAAGAGTTCAAAGAAAAGAAAGAAATTGTAAATTTCAGCTTTAATACATCTTCATATTATATCTCTAATTTGAAAGTGTGTTTTAGTCAGCCTACTTTACGTGTTTTGTAACACAATTTAAACCAATAAAGGAATAATATTTAAACATAATTTAAGATTTGGTTATTTTTCCCTGAGGTTAATTTTATAAATTAATTTAAAAAATACTTCATAGGGTTCCTGAGCATGGAAAGGGCACCAGCTAGTAAAAAATAAAATAATTGTATTTACATCTCGATGTATAAATATACCATATATCCTTCAATCCCTCCCCTCAGGTAAAGGAATGTAACCGACACAGCCTTAAGCTCTCAATAAGCTGCCCGATTCATTAGTATTAAACTGGAAAGTAGTGAGTATTGTTGGGCAAAAAATTTAATATTAAATAGTAAAACTACCAGTTACAGGCTACTGTAAAATATTTAAGCTTGTGTGATGATAGCGCCCTGCGGCTATATGAGGAACTACACTCTTTATTCAAGAACAAGTTGAGCATCAGAGGTGTTACCCCAAGGACTTGTTATGTGTGGTTGTATATTGTAATGTCTTATGTCTAAAACATGTATTTGACAGAATAGAACTCGCCTTGTACCGAGTTAGAATGGTATGTAATTTGACAATTCTCGCTGTAATATCACATGGTGGCAGCGGTGGGATATTGTGCTGTATTTAAGTATAACTAAGGTGAAGTGAAGAGTTCCAACATTTATAAAGAACACAGTTCCATTATGTCGGCTCCTGTGTATTAATACCGGCTCCAGACCCTTTCGATTTCAAACCAACATTGGAATGGAAATCATGGAAAGATCGTTTTATGTGTTTTAGACGTGCTTCAGGTATGATAAAGGAGGAAGAAGATCAGGTAAATTCTTTGATTTATTTGATGGGCCCTCAGGCTGAAACTATTTTTTTATCATTCAAGCTATCATCAGCCGCTTAAAAGAAGTTTGATACAGTCCTTCAGAAGTTTGACAGCCATTTTATTCCCACCAAAAACATAATCTTTGAACGAGCACGGTTCCATACTAGATTCCAACTTGAGGGCGAGTCAGTAAGCGATGTTACAGATCTTCATACTGTTGCTCAAGATTGCAACTTTCCTGTCACTTTTTATGACGAAGCCATTAGAGATAAAGTCGTAGTTGGTATTATAGATAAAAAATCTCTCGTTTAAACTACAATTAGATGCCAAATTAACTTTGGAAACGGCTGTTAATTCTGCTATACAATCTGAGCAAGTGAAAAAACAGCAGGAAACTTTAACAGGAGCTAGTCAAGTTACAGCTGACAAGGTTAAAGCTACAAATAAACCTAAAAAAAAGAGTGGAAAATTTTTTGGTTATAATAGGAACACTTTTTCTAACGAAGATAAAATTCAAAATAGAAAATCATGTTTTTGGTGTGGGAGTAATACTGAACACCCTAGAACCAAATGTCCTGCTAGGAGTGCTATCTGTCATCAGTGTCGATATAAAGGGCATTATGATAAATGTTGTAGATTTAGATCAGTTGATGCTGTTGACACGGAGGACGAGTTAGATGAAGATGGGGAATTTGTCGGCCTTGCCTCTACAGAAACTAATTATTTGCATGATAAATGGTTGGTAAACACTAAATTCTGTGGGAAAGACCTTTCTGCTAAAATTGATACAGGCGCAGATGTGAATATTATTGGAAAACGTACATACGAGGAGTCTTTTCAATATATGGAGCTTTTGCCATCAAATAAAATCCTATCCGGTCCAGGGGGCGCTCAGCTCATAACTATTGGCAGGATTCAAGGGAAACTCCAATACAAAAACAAAAATATTTTTGAGACATTCTATGTAGTCCAAGGAGCAGATAGAATTCTTCTAAGCCATCATACTAGTGAGAAATTAGGCCTTATAAAGAGGATTTCTGGAGTAGGAAAGGCTAATTTTGTTCCAAAAACTGTGTTCCCCAAGCTTTTTACAGGACTAGGAAAAATTCGAGAACCATACCACATAAAACTTAGAGAAGGGGCTGTACCACATGCTATTAGTGTTCCCCGACGTGTTCCTTTACCTTTAAAGAAGGTTCTTAAAAAAGAACTAGATAGGATGGTTCGGGATGAAGTCATAGAAAAAGTTGACAAGCCATCAGATTGGTGTGCTCCCATGGTTATAGTTCCAAAAGCCAATGGATCCCCAAGGTTGTGTGTTAACCTGACTAAATTAAATCAACATGTAGAACGAGAACTTTTCCCTATGCTGGCAGTTGATTATTCCCTAGGTCAACTAGAAGGGGCTAAGATATTCTCAAAACTAGATGCCAACTCAGGATTCTGGCAGGTTCCTCTCACAGAGTCTTCCAGAGCTCTAACCACATTCATCACACCATATGGAAGGTATCGGTTTCTTCGGTTACCTTTTGGGATATCCCCTGCTCCGGAGGTTTTCCAGAAGAAGGTCAGTGAGCATTTAGAAGGATCGGAGGAAGTGGTCTGCCATTTTGACGATATTATAGTATATGGGTCAACTATTGAGGAACATGACTCACGGCTTTATAAGGTCCTTTCTAGGCTGCAAGAAGCAGGTTGGACTCTAAATGAGGAAAAGTGTTCGTTTCGGCAAACTACAATAAACTTTCTTGGCCATATCGTATCTGCGAAGGGTGTTTCTCCAGATCCAAAAAAAGTTGATTCTATTCTCAAACTGAAACCTCCCACTAATGTAACTGAGCTAAAAGGATTTTTGGGTCTTGTAACATTTCTGGCCAAGTTCGTCCCAAATCTGTCTGCCTTATCGCAACCTCTTAATGAGCCTCTCCGCTCAAACGTCGACTGGTTATGGGATTGTCCACAGGCTCAAGCATTTGAAAACATAAAGATAGCCATAGCAACGCCACCTTTGCTTTATATAAGTGCAATAATGACACTATTTTGTCAGCTGACGCATCATCAAAATTCTGTAAAAAAAAATCATTTAATGAACTACATGGCTGGCTTTATATATATATATTTAATTTTCAAAACTGTTAACACGTAAAAATGCATATTTCAGACATATTGTATGGTTTAACATGCACGGTCACAACTATAGTTAATCTGTAGGTTAAGGACAAATTTACAAAACTGAAAGTTAAAAAATATATTAAACTAGTGTAATAAATAAACTAATACTAAGCTCAGTAAAAGACAGCCCTTTTTCTTTGTTTATTACATACATTTCCCATATAGTGTGGTATAAAGAGTATTGTTGACATAGTGGACTTAGCCTGCCAAGCATGTACACTTTACCTATTTCAAATAATATTTATCTTTTCCCTATCATACTGTATGCAGAAAACAATTTAAGAATTTTTTTATCACACCAAATGTGTTCAAAATGCGTTCTTTAGTGGAATTAGATTAACATAGTTAGGCCTAGTGACACAAATTATAACAAATTAAACTATTGGATAAAAACCAGAACTAAAACATAGTCTATTATTAATTCAAGCATTTTTCTTATCTTTAGAAATGTATGTGTATGCTACAGTGAATATAATGTGCAGGTGTACTGAGGGTGCTTTTTTCTAAGTGGTTACCCATTATCACTCTACACATATTCGGACACATTTACTCAAAAGTATACCTTGCTCATCCCCATTGCACTTGGAGGGTTAGTGGGATGCAGTGCAAAAAAAACGTTATAGGCAAATTTATTAAAACAAAAAGATTCAATGTTTAAGCAAGCAATATGTATAATATCAGGGGTCATTTATTTATTAATTTTGAAGTCTTTGAAAATATATAAGGATTTGTATTTTAATAGAGGGGGTTATTTGATTTTAACAAAAAACTCTTTCAAAAGCATAAAACAGCATGAGTCGCCCGCCTTCGGAAATTTTGATATTCTTAAAAAATATTTATAGTGGGTACTTGCCTGAAAATTTTCTGAAATTAGATTCCTCAATGATCTAATTGGAATGGTCTTCCTACAGAAAAAAAAAATCAAATTCAAATGCCCCTTAAAGCAGGCATTTTTTAAAAAATTGAATGCCTCTATAACAGTGGTTCTCAACTGGTGTGCCGCGGCATTTTGGTGTACCACCAAATTTTGGAGGTGTGCCACCAAAATACCCTAAGGTTCTAATTTAATAAACCATCTAATGATAAATATACTACTAGTTCCAGTTTTAAGGCTCCTAAAGTGTCATAATGATATTATAATAGCTAGCTTTAGGTTTCATTTGGAATGAAGACTGTGACCGAACAGTTTTTATCTGTATCTTTTGTGGAGAACGCTTGAGCAATCAAACAATGGTTTTGTGCAACATGATGCGGCATCTAACCACTAGAAATCTCGGTGAGTCCCAAAGACCATAGGCCTAATCATATTATTTTGAATGTTGTTTAAAGTCACAATAGAAGACTGCAACTAAAATAGAGAAAAGGGTTTAAGTTTTAGATAATGTACCCGAGGTATCATTCAAATTTCTAAAGTGTTTTTGTCCAATAATATTATAGGCCAATGTATTGTTGAAATGTATGTGGACATTGGTCAAAATGTTGTTGGAAAAATTAAAGTAAACAAGTGATTTTCTCTGCAAGTAGATGAGCAATATAGAGGAATACACTTATCGTCAATTACATCTCAATATTAATAATTTTTATTTTTTATCTAAATTTAATAGAAAAATGTATTATATTAGATCATTTATACAAGTGTGGTGTGAAATTGTCTCCAACTAAGTGTACCTTGAAGTGAAAAAAGTTGGGGATACCTGCTCTAGAAGCTATTTGGAGCGGTCCTCTTCCAGTTAATATTTGGTTTGGAAATTGGATATCTCTAGAAGCTATGTGGAGTTTGGTGCAAGGCCATCTTTCAGCTTCATAGCCTAGAACAGAGGTGGCCAAACAGTCGATCGCGATCTACCGGTCGACTGGGGCCGCTAGTTTGATCGATCGCTTTGCCGATCAATCAAAAAAGAGTGAAATAGTAAATGAAAGAAAGGGTTTGCAGATTTTTCCCAAATGACATTAGAAAATCAAAATATCGAAGCTGTCTGACTGATGACCATTTACAATCCTGCCTTCGTTTATGACAGAGTAATTATGAGCTCTCATTCAACAAACTATCCTAAGATTATGTGGCGTCATTCATCAACTTCAAAGTCAACTGTTTAGTGAGGAAATACTTTTTTCAGGGAAATTATGTGTACTATGTGGTTTGAAGAAAAACTCAGTTTCAGTTTGTGAAAGGAATATAAGCTCTTATATACAATATAGTTTTACTATTAAAACACAAAATGGGTTATTAATTTTTTACCAATAAAACAAACAGTTTAACCCTATGGTTCCATTGTAGATTGCAAAGAATTTTTCTTCTCTGGAGTAGATCCCTAGTTCAAAAAGTCTGGCCAATTTTGGTCTAGAATATCATTTAGGGGAGTGAAATAAATATAGCGGGGGATAATTTATTCCAAGGGAGGGTATTATTTCCAAGAGGGGGCTATGCTCCCTGCTCTCCCCTCCTCCCAGTTCAATTACTACTGGTTACACGTCACAATGCAACACAAAACTATAGTAAGATTTTGGTAGGAAAAAACTTGTAGGCATCCTATCCCTATCTTGAGATAGTTCTGCCCAGTTCCTCTAATTGCACCCTATCTCTTTCAGGTCCATTCTAGAATGTTATCCTGCCATTTGCGTCTGGGTCTTCCCAATGGTCTTTTCTCATTGGGTTTGATGGTCAATACCCTGAAAAAGGTTCTAGTTTCTCCCATTCTCAATGCATGCCCTGCCCACCATAAACTACGCGACTTGATTATCCTAACAATGTCTTGTGATGAGTACAGGGTATGTAATTAATCAATACTTCCCAATAACCTCATCCCTTGTTCAACCAAACATCTTCTTGAGAAGCACCTTGTTTTCAAACACCCTATTTTTAATCGTCATGTGAGGTAAGAGACCACCTTTCACACCCATAGAGAAGAACCGATAAAGCTATTGTTTTGTATATTCTTAGTTTTACATTCCTTGACAGCTGACGAGAAGTTAACAACTTAGGCCTACTGAACGAGTAATAGCATGCAGTAAGGTACCGGATATTTAAATAGTTTTGGTAAATGATTTAACTACCAAAATATTGTCTTTCTATTTGAAACTGAAATTACGTGTAGGTACATGGTAACCACCCCTTGATTAAATAGGTAAGACAGTTTGGCCTTGTTAATGCTAAGAAATAACAATTAGTGTGATTTTCTGAGAATTTAATATAAAATCAAGTTAAAGAAAATGTTTATACAGGTAAGTTAGTTTACTGGTACCTTTGAACAGAGTCTTTTAATATTTTAAAATTGCCAACAGACAGCAAAATTCAAGCACTTTTCCGGGTTTCTCCTTATGCTTATAATTCAAGCATGATTCCTGGTTTTCCTGATCAGTGGCAACCCCGTTTCAGTACACAGTAATTCTAAATTACATGTTCCCCCTGGCAGAATGTATACCTATGCTATTATCAGTGTTGAAATATTTGCTTAAGGTATACTCCATTCACGGTAGGAATTACTCTCTGAAAGGTCTTTTTTCCTACCAAAATCCTACTATATAATAGCTTTCTGGTGGGGAAAAAGGCCTTTCAGAAAACAATTCCTACGATGAACAGACTTTAGTTGAAAATTTTGATAGGCCTAATCTTGTAATTTGAAATAATATTTAACAGCATGAAAAAAATGAAGTGTACAGGACTATTAATGTGAGAATGATTAGAACTAGGCCCTATATAATATTTATGATGCAACATCAGTAAACAATGCTGTTGTAAAAATATGGCATATCTAACATGCATATTATGCATTAGAGAATAAAGTTTCTCTTTTAAATTCCATTCAAGTAGGCCTAATCTTTATTACGGAAGTTGATCACTTGCACTAGTCTTGAGATGCAGTTTTTTTGTTAGTATTTTTAGCAGAGGCCCTACCTATTTCAAAATTTAGACCTATGATTTAAAACGTTTAGGACTTTTCTGAAGGTCCCTTTAATTTAGAGATTATTGGGTTCTAATGTAATGATTTTTTTTATAACCATGTCTTACTACCCATTCAGGTTTTTCGAATAGGGGACCTGACCTACAAGATAATTACTCCAATGAGGTGTGACACATTTTAGAGGTAATCTACCAGCATTTTCATGGAAGGAGAGTGGGAAAACATTTAGTAAAAAACCACCCTCAGTAGACCCGACCAAAAATCAAGCCCTGATCTCCCCATCATTCCCCAGGTCAGTCTAACACAAGAGTGAGGCCTTAGACCTTTCGGCCACTGAAGCGGGTTGTACTATAATGTAGGCCTAGGAAAATGGTATAGATAAGTATTCAAATTTTTGGAGAAAGTTTGAGAAAAATTATAAAATAAAATTAGGACCCTTGGCCTATCAATTTAATTTTTTTTTAATCCATTTTTAGCCATTGAGTATATACCATGAGAGACGGGGTTAATTTTTCTTAGACCTATATTTATTTAAGTTTTAAATTAAGTTGATTACAAAGATTAACCTGATTCACAAATTCACACTACTTAACACCGAATTACAAGGGTTTTGAAGATTGGTGTCCGTGGTTGTGAAGCAGGTGTACGAATTGTAGTATAACAGAAGGCCTATAATAGTACAATATGACAAGTCGACTAGTTCTGAAACATTAAAAGGAAATTAGTAGGTAGCCCTACCAAATCAAATATAACCTAAGCCTATGAACAATCATAAGACTTTTTTTTATAAAAATTGTTTTAATTTTAGCTTATTTAAGACATCAATGGCAGCATGGTTCCACTTCGAGCCTAATGCCATGATCAGTCACCCAATTCACATGTCGCTAGAGGCAGCCATTGTTAGTAGCATAAAACTTGGCCTAGTTAGTTAGTGATGTAAATTTTATATGTTTTAGATTTTAGAAGATAAAAAGTAGGCCTTGTTTAAGATTAGTTTGTTTATATTATGTGAAATTCTAAACCCAAAATAAAGAAATGAAGTACACTATAGAACTGGCACCAGTAAGCTATTGGAACCACAAAATTGTAGGTTGTGACATTCCCATCACTAAGTTAATAAAACCTATTCAGAAGTTCGTTTATCTGTTCAGACGCACAACACGAACTGTTGTGCCAGTGTGTGCAGTAAAAGGCCTAGGCCTTATATGGGGTTTGAACATGATTTAATTAGCCCACCAATCAATCTGTTTGAATATAAAAAAATCTGTTTGACTTTAACTTTATAAACCAACGAAAATTGTGAAAATATAGTTATATGTGTGTGATAATACATTACTAAGTAAAAATGAAAGATTCAAAACAGACTTTGAGCTAATGGCCGATTGCCTTTGTGCGTCTAATTAATAGCATTTAAATTTATTTACACACGCCAGCTGGACACCAAAACGCCAACTACGTGACACTGAGATATAAAGAGAAAGGGATTATTTCTTAATTACGTTGGATTTGTGTTTTAGGCTTCGTAAATTGACAGCAACTACGCGAAACGTGAAGCTACCTTCGCCTTAAAATTACTATATTAAAATGTATAAAATACATGAAAGAAGGAATAAAAATAGTATGGTAGTGAGTGATTTCAAAAATGTTATGATGATAAAGTATAATATGTCCTTGAAAAAATAAACCAAACAAAATTTCCAAATAATTTGAGATCTGTTATTGATACTATGACAGGCATGTTTATATATAGTTACGCCTACCTGATACAATAAGGGCTTCATTTGGTCCCACGGTGTAGATGTTGCCCATTGTTGATACAAAATATTATTTTACTTAAGATGCACTATTAATAATATGAACTACTAATTTACTTTCATTAAAATTAAAGCATAATTGATTGTAAATATAAAAAACAAACCAAACTATTACTCCCAATGCCGACAGAAGAGTTGAGTATAAATATCGATTTTTTCGATACAACAGTTGCAGTATGTAATACAGTATATCGTATAACAAACGATCAATTGAGTTTATTAAGTTCGATACAATACGATACTCGATATATTTTAATATCGTTTTCACAAACAAAAATGGACTTACTTAAATAGTCGGGGCCACGGTCGGATATCTCTTTTAGGAGCTACTTCAACCTAATTTTAGTTATTTTTATAAATACGTCAATCGCTAGTGTAGGCAAATATCGAGCTGTGATTGGATGATCTATTCAAACTTTAAAAAACAGTGAACTGTCATGGCGTTTTCTACTTTATGATTGTAAATAATGGTTTAATAGTGATAGTATTTTGTTATAAAATGTTTTAAGTGTTCATTTTATCATGGTGTACTATAAATATAAATGTTGTTTATCTGGATCTTATAAATAACCTCTACTAGACATATATTTCCAAATAAAGATGAAACAAGATTCTCCATCTGGAAGAAACTTATCTGTAACCCAAAACTTGAAAATCTGGACAGTGAAACTATTCCTACTAAATTTACAATTTACATTGAGCATTTTAAAGACGAATATGTTAGTCTAGCGACTAAACGTCTGAATGCACAATCCATCAGATCATTAGGTTACAATTGCCAGGTGGCGGTGGGGTCTTTTATCGTATTTTGTATTAGCCAATCTCTAAATTAAAACGGTGACAAAAATAAATTAACGAAAATACATTCCATTAATATCAGTGAACAATTGATTTAAATACTTTCGTTAATGTAATTAAATGTTAATTCTCAACATTTAAATAAACCAAATTATGTAAACTTCAATTAACTTTTGAATTCAAATGATAGGGCCTATACATTAGAGTAATTAATCTGCATTAGAAGAAAAATATTGGTCCATGAAAAGGCCCCAACACAGACTGCGTAATCAATAATAAATCTATGCTAAAGTATCTGATTACTCTGGACACAGAGTCCTTATCCGTAACTGTGTAGAAGTTGGTCAACTTTAACTTTCTAAGGAGTAAGGACTAGGTTATACAACAACCTAGGCTGTATCCAAATAGTCTACTTAATGCTCCGTCGACCCTTGACGTTCACTTGATAGTTGCATTAGCAATCACGTGATCAAGTGTAGATCTGTCCAAATAGTTATGAAGTGTGCTAATGCACCCCTCACAGGCCCTTGAGTCCAAGGGCGACAGCAAGTTACCCTTGATACGCCGTCGATGCGGTGTTTGATCGGCAATTGCTTAATTTTTCGTCTGCTAGAGAGTAAGCTCGTAGAGTAATGTGATCTTTGATAACGTACGTTAAATATACTGGTTGCTTTGTAGTGTTGTAGAGTTGTATTGTATTGTATTGTGTTGTGTTGGATAATTTGGCTAATTTATCATGTGCTGTGAAAATAAGTCACCGAGAATCTGTATGTGGCCTACACTAATTCGGGCTGATAGTGGCATTTAAAATAGTTTCTAAGATCTGCAGACTCAAGGGTGTGAAAAGGATATTTTGCCGTTCGAATAGTCTGTTGCAGTCTTTGATCTCAAGTGCGTGTTAAGTGTACAGTCATCAAGTCTGCATCAAGTCAAGTGTACTTGAACTATTTGGATACAGCCTGAGTAAATATGTGTGCCCACATTTAAATAAAAGCACCAATGGCAGGGAAAGAATAATAGTACATTGGGTATTATTCTTATCAGACACAAAAAAAGGTCAGCCATCTATATACTAAGACTAAGACAAAACAATAATTTAGAAAATATTCGCACGAATCACCTGTTTCACAGTATATTGTTCCGCCATAATCTTAGGCCTAAGGATTTCCTGAAAATTTTGAATTTCGGAAGAAGTGTAAATTTCCAAACACATGATTAATAAAGTGTTCCTCATTTAACCGCAAAAGGTCTAATCCCCTGCAAAAGCCTTTTAACTTTGCCCATTCTAAGCCCTATTAAGTTCCAGTTGACAGATCAACAAAGTATTTCTTGTTATTCACTATATTATGCACGTACGGTGGTGACATATACTTCCAACTTTGTTAACCAAAAAATACTTTTTAGCAGTCAGTCTAAACTAAAAAGTTTTCCAAATAGAACTGCCAACTTAAAAAAAAAAGCCTCTAATATATATTTCTAAAAATAAATGTTAAATAATTGTTATATTTATAAGTAAACGGAACTAACCAAATCCAACCTAACTTTTTAACTTCGTGAAAATTTGAATTAAATAGATAGGGCTTCTAATTAGTTTCATGCTAAGTTGTCATGCTTGTAAATAGTGGCAAGCAGTAGTACCTAATCAAGAAGCCATGAATATGTTAAAGATGCATTTTAATCATCTTTGGAAATAATTATTTAATCTCACAATTAGAATATTCTAATGGCTGCCATCTTTTTGTGATAGATATAGGCCTAATTTATGAACGACGCACGGTTCTGTGTTTGTTTTTTTTTTAATTCGAATATCTAAAAATACTGTGTAGGCGTTCTCTACCCAAAATGTGCTATAAATATATTTATTGTGAAAGTTTTTTTTAGCCTAGTTTCTTTTAGGCCTATTTACAGTACAAAGATGGGAGGATAACATTAGAATGGACCTGAAACAAATTTGGTATAGTGAGTTGGACTGGATAGCACTAGCTTAGGATAGGGATAGGTGGCGGTCTTATGTGAGTGCGGCAATAAACTTTAGAGTTCCCAATGCCATAGAGTAAGTAAGTTTATTTTATTTATCAGCTGACTGCTTGGTGCATGCACCTTGTATGTGGATTATTTTCTTTCAAATATTTTTATTGGACCAAGTATCTTGACTATCTAATTGGTTGGCACGGTCACGTGATTATGGATATAGACTCTTTGGCCGCGAATAGTATTTCTTAAGGACTGCGGACTATGGACCTATGAAAACAGAGTCTGTATTGAGGCTTTAAGCCTTCTCATAAGGTTTGAATTTTTAAACCACTGTTACCATAACTTAAAAACATAAAGCAACTATCATAACAATACAATTCATGTGCACCAAATTATTTCAAAATCGTCACATTATGTTTGATAATATTTCATGTGATTTCAACAAGGCTTAGAAACCAAAACATAAAATTTGAGAGCTAAGAAAAACAATACTGGTAGTTAACTTAGGCCTATGTTAAATAGGTACATATTTGTGGTATGCTAAAAAATCTAGGGTCCATTTTGTTGAGCTGTTAGTAAGTTAGTTTTTCCTATTGATGATGTCATGGAAATAATAGGCCAACATAGTTGGTAGGCCTATATCATTTATTATAATAATATTTTATTGATTTAACTTATTTTAAGCTTTTAAGTGCGCCTACTAATGAATTACATTTTTAATTATTGGTCATTAAATAAATTAACTACTGTAGTAGGGGATAGAAGTTTTGTTAACTAAAATAATAATTGCTAATGGTACATATAGCCCTATAATCCAAAGACGCTATAGCATACACATTTTCATTACAACTGAACTGATTGAAGCCACCAGCTTTAAAAGAAAACCATGTCTTAAATCTATGCTAAATAAACAACTATTGAAAATAATTATTTTGATAAAAATATAGCTTTCAAACCTTCAATAATTACTTATATAATTTGTATGGTTCCTACCTATGCAAACTCAACTGAACCTTTCATGTTTTAGTAAATTTAAAATAAGATATACCAAGTAAACAACTTCAGTTACATTCGAGATGATGACGTCATCAAAATGAGTCTACATAATTGGCTTAATGCAAACTAGGGGAGCCAACACAAAGTTAGTCAATATTTTAAATATGTCATCAACATAGTGGGACCCGCCTCGGTGGCGTAGTTAGCATTAAATCAGCGGCCCGCCAAGCTTTGCAGATTATGTTTAAATGATTTGACATAATTTACTATTTCATATTTATTAGTATTATTCTAACGTTTCTATTTAATGCCACTAGCATATTTAAATATTGAAACAGAGTTTTGTATTTGCATCATTTTATGATTTGTTTGACTTATTACAATTTTAATATTTTTGTAGATCTAATTTAATCCAGTTGTATTATTTTCTAGATCTCACTTTCAATAGCTAAATCATGAAGAGAAGTAACCAGCCTTTTATCTCACCAGGCTTAGCAGTACAATATTATAGAGTCTCTTCAGAATAGTTTATAACGTAATTATGGTTGTGCATAACACTCTGGGGGGGAGGCACTGCTGTAACCAAAGATTTATTTCAGGGGAAGGGGGGGCGGGGGGCTCTGCATGGTAGGAGCCTGAAGAGGAACAATATTAATAAGGAATTTAACTTTCATTTAACTTTCATTTTATGAACACACTGAAAAGTTAATTATTTGGGGGGGTTGAACCCTCAACCCCCCCTATGGATGACCCTGGTGAGTGGGGTACTTACAAAGTCTACACGCAGTGCTCAGTCCCCAACAAAATTACATCACAAGAGGCCGGACATGCTCCAGGGTCAGGAGCTGAGACCCCGACTGACAGCTTATTTTTATTTATTATTATTGAGATCTAGGTATTAATTTTAAAAACAAAGATAGTCTCATGTCAGGCAGTCTCTGAAGCCTGAATCAATGTTTGAATGCCAGGCCTCCACCGTGGTTCGGATCCCACTTTAAACTGTAGGTCCTCCATTTCATCTCACAATCACCCTACCATTGCACATTAGCGTAAGTGCGTATAACCCGAACGGGTAGTAAGACGCGGTGCTAATAATAATAATAATAATAATGTTTGAATCCCAAATAGGTGCTCAGAGTGTTCTACTTTGTACTTATTTTAGTTTTAAGTAGTTTTAGTAGTTAGTCCCTCTTTCCCCATTCGGAGTGACTAGATGTATATAGTGACTCTTTCTCCATTCTAAATTATGTAAAATTGTAGCAATAGAACAAATTTAGGGAACAAATACAATGGGATCGAGAAATCTTGCTTTGGTCTAATTTTCATTCTTCATTAAACGTCAAACTACAATACTCAGAGAAATTGCAGTTACTACCTCAAAATGCTTACATACTACACTTTTTACCAGCTTGAAGGAAGAAACAAGAGCTCCGATACCTATAACATTGCAAAATAATCAAAACGTATTGGGCACATATTATCTCAGAATGGTTACATATTACATTATTTTATGTGTTGTAGGGGGTGCGAGAAAAGTCCAGTGTTTTTTTAGTTTTTATATTAAAACTTTTTTTTGAGCCAAATAATAATAAAAATAGCTGTTGTTGAATATCTGTAATGAAAATGAAGGCGTTATCTCACAAACTTTTTCATTCATTTAAAAGTATAGTAAAGTAAAAGATATATTTAAAAACTGTTGGTATCACCATGTGAAGAAGAATTAACTCGTATGTTTCTACTGAAGCAATATTTTTTTTATTTGGCTCAAAAAAAGCTTTGCAATAAAAACTAAAAGAACACTGGACTTCTCTCACGTCCCCCACATCCCCCCCTCAAATGATTGCCATGGAAACTGAGATGGTGATGCTTAAAGTCATTTGTTCGTAAGAAGTGAGTCTTCATCACCAATATAATATGTTTGTGTGTGTCTAACTTTCCCTACAGAACACCTTACCCGAATTATTCTACCAAATACCTTCTCATTCATTTTTAGGTGAGGAGCTATGTCCATGGGGGCAGAAGTCCCTCCAAAGTTAAATTTGTATAAAGTGCAGTTTATCTGAACTATTTTAGTGAAGAACTCACTCACATGTATCATTTGTAGGTAAGCAAAAGTCCCCTAAGGTATTTTTTTTAGAAAGCAGGCCCTACACTTTATTATAATTTAGTGAAGAAATGGCATAACCATCATTTTTAGATAAGGCATTATGGTAAGGGGGCAGTAGCCCCCCAAATATATATTTATTTTTATAAAGTACATTTTATCAGAACAAGTTGAGTGAAGAAATCACATTTCTCTCATTTTTAGGAGAGTTACTACAAGGGGGGCAAAAAACCCTATGTCAATTTTTTATGAAGTACACTTATTTTTTATTTATATTTATGTATCTCCCCATTTTTTCAAATTTGTTTCGCGGGATTAAATGCATCTACTTGGTTGACATAGAAACTGATGCTTTTAGTCTGTTATTGAGAAGTATATAAATATATTCTAATTTATTATAATAGTTATATAAATATATATATAATTATATACTTCTTACTAACTACTGACAAAAAGCATATGTTTTAAATATTTAAATTGAAATATATATATTTACATAGTATGATTGCTGGTTTTGGTTAATAAAATGAAAGCAATATAACACACACAAAAAAAGCCAACAATACATTTTAATGTGACGCCAACGGTCAGGTTTGACTTTTAGTACCGCTTACAACCACTGCTAGCGCTGAAAACTTCATACTCTATACCCAAGGTGGAATTCTCTAGTGGTCTAGTTTGATTTGAATCTGCTTGATGTCACTCAAGTACTTAATATTAACTCAATTTCCTCCTCAGTTCACTAACCCATAGACAGGTTGTTGGTTTGGAGCCTGAAAGAAAGTCTCCCAAAGAACCAGTGATCTCTATACTTTATTGGATAGATCCCTTGCAAAAGACCAAAGCGTGACTCTCAAGTTTGTCATCTGCTTGATTCTGAGAGGGTATATTTAACGTTTTCTTTTGATGTTCTTGTACAAAAAAATCTCTATTTTTGTTTTAATTTATTTGAGGTATTTAACATACACTTTCAGTACACGAATTTTAAATTAAATATAGAGCAGACACAACACTCATCCCCTAGCCTTAATCCATCAGTGTGAAAGGAGAAACCCACAGCTCACCAACTAAAATTTAGTCTGCAATGCTAGGAATCGAACCTGGGGCCCTCAACACAATAGATACAAAACGCTACCGACTGAGCTAAAGCATCGGACTCGAAAACATGTATCTGGTGCAAAAAGCTATTATTGTTTTAAAATATTAAAGTATTCTATCACATTTGGGTGAATAAACATTTATTTTAAAAAATCTACAATAATGACTCAGTTTCACAAGTAATGGTATACAAATATGAGTAAAACCTTTTATAACTATATTAAAATATGTAACTATCACTCACGTTGTTTACATTCCGCTAAGGCTACAATATATTTAAAGTTGGTTTTTAACTTTTATATTGGTTTCAGAATTAGTTAAATAAACCATATTATTTTAATGAAAGTTCGATAACTATAGTGAAATAAGGTAGTTAACAACTGGATTACTGGGGCTAAGGAACAAAAAAGGTGAGTGGGGAGCTCAAGCCCCTCAGTTTTAATTTTGGGGCCTGGAAATATCTTAAGCCCCCCCAACCAATATTTCAGTGGCGGCTTGTGAGGGAGGGTTCTGGGGTGCGCGTCCACCCCCCACGCATAATAAAGCAAAAGAAGAAACAGAACATATTTTGAACTTCACACCAATTTTCTCATATTTTTTCATTTCAGGATGAAAAACATAAATGAAAAACATTTTTTCGTGCATAATTTACCCATTTTGTTAAAGATATTAATAAAATCATAGCCACATCAACGTAAGACAACAAGTGCACCTACTAGTAAAATTACGGTAACATATGCTCGTCCTCATTCCGTGACTGTGGGGTGGCCGGTCTCACCGCCCAAGCTCTGAATGCATCATAGGATGGTTGCCATAACAATATGACATCATTGCCGTTATCTCCATGGGTCGGCAAACTACGGCCCGTGAGCCAAATCCGGATCGCCACTTCTTTTTGTACGGCCCGAGAGCTAAAAATGGATTTTACATTTTTAAATTCTTTAAAATTTCAAAGTGCGTGCTAGAACGGAAGGGCTGACTGCTGAGTTGAGGAGTTGCGTTAAAGACCATATGTGGCGCTCCTATGGCTTTGCATTCGTACGGTGCTTGGTGGCCTCCGCTCTGACGCCACGCAGTTATTATTTCCTCGGCGTTTCCAGTGCCACGTGTATCGCTGTCCTGCGACATATGTTCTAGTTTTATTTCCTGTGCATATTCATCGTGTAATTTTCAAAACCAGAAAAAAAAAGAAGAGAAAAGTGGACTTCGAATGTCGTGCTTTTAAGGCAGAGTGGAGTGTAGATGTTTCTATTGCCGAATAATGTGACAAAACATTGTGTTTGTTGTGCAATTACACTATAGCTATACTAAAAGAGTACCATATACGTCATTACCAAACTAACACGCGACACAATATACCCAATTATGAAAAAAATTGGAAACTTTAAAATGGAATATATAATCACAAGT
Source organism: Timema bartmani (assembly GCA_902151455.1). Taxonomy (NCBI): domain Eukaryota; kingdom Metazoa; phylum Arthropoda; class Insecta; order Phasmatodea; family Timematidae; genus Timema; species Timema bartmani. Next base: position 125,059 of record CABFWB010000202.1, read on the forward strand.
CAATTTTTTCACAAAAATTAAAAAAGTAAAAGATGCTGAAACTAAAGTAAGTTTAAGCGTAGCTCTTTTTGTCAGCCAAGGAAGGAAAGTCGTTTACTGATGGTGAGCTGACTAAATCATGCTTGATTGTAGCAGCCGATGAAATGTGTCCAGGGAAAATTGATTAATTTCAATCGATCAGCCTTTCGGCAAGAACAGTAGTTGCTTGAAGAATTTAGGACATTGGAAGCAAAATCAAGAGCCAATTAAATAACCAGTCAAATGATTCCTAGTGGTTTTCCTTGGCTCTTGATGAGTCAACAGACGTTACTGATACTGCTCAGTTGCTATTTATTCGAGGAGTCAATGCTGAGTTTTAAATGACTGAAGACTTTGCTTCTATGAATAGTCAGCCTGGAACACCTACAGGCATATTTTCAAGGACGTTGAGAAAACATTAACAAAGTACAATATGAATTGGAATCAGCTGAGATTTGTCACATTTGATGGTGGTAAAAATATATGTGGAACAGAGAAAGGCTTAGTTGGAAACATTTTCAAGGCTTATGAAAATATAAGGTGTTCAAAGCCTATGGTTATTCATTGTGTTATTCACCAGCAGGTAATTTATGGGAAATATTTGAATCTATCATGTGTTCTTGAACCACTTGTGTCAACGGTGAACTTTATTCGCTATCATGGACTTATCCATCATCAGTTCCGTAATATTTTATCAGAAATGGAAGCTGAATATCCAAACTTGCTCTACCATACAGCAGTGGTAAAATTTTATTGATATTTTTTGAACTCAGAGGAGAGATTTAAATCTTTCTCAGTGAGGAAAACCTCCCTCAACCACTATTATCGAACACTGAATGGCTTTGGAAATTAGCTTTTGCTGAAAATATCATAGGATTTTTTGATTCAACTTAAAACTACAAGGCAAAACAGTGTTCTGTGAAACTTATACTACTGTAAAATCATTTCGACGAAAACTGGCGTTGAATGAGTCATAAATCATGTCAAGCTGCTATGTGCATTCCTCATGCTGTCAAAAATTGAAGGAAGAAGTGAAATCTCCATTCCCAGACGTATTTGCAGCAGATATATTTTTTGAGCTCAAACTACAGTTCCAGCAGCGTTTTTCGGATCTTGATGCAAGTGCAGACAACATTTCCATATTTCGAAATCCATTTGACTACAATTGAGAAGCTTCCACCTACCCTTCAGGCTGAAGTAGAGCTGATGAGGAAGGAGGTACTTCTGGTGACTTATAGGATAAGGAAGGAGGAATACGAGTCTGCCCTGGTCCTGGCGAAGAGGGAAGGCTGGGAGCGCTATGTTCAGGAATAACTAAGAAATAACGCCTGGGGGATACCGTTTCAGATGGCAACCGGGAAGATAAGGCCCCCAGCCATGATCTCGACGCTTAGGAGGCCGGGAGGGGGCATGACGGTGGGATGGGAAGAATCTGCGAGGCTACTTGTAGATACCTTGCTTCCTGATGACGATGGACTGGACAGTGACGAGCAGGTGAACATGAGACGCGAAATGATGGAGCCCTATGAAAATAGGGCGAGGACGGATCCGATAACACAGGCAGAGGTTACCAGGTACATAGCCCAGATGAAAAGAAAGAAGGCGCCTGGACCCGACGGTATCAGGGTCGAGGTGCTTCAGGAGATCAATGAGCAGATAGCGCCCTTCATTACGGGACTGTTGAATGAGTGTACCGCTCAGGGCAAAGTACCAAACTTGTGGAAGCAGAGTGAGATAGTCATTCTCAGTAAGGGTGATGAAAAAGACCCGCAACTCCCAAAGTCGTACAGGCCCATATGTTTAATGAATACATGTGGTAAGCTGCAAGAAAGAGTGATCTGCGATAAATTGACGAAACACAGAAGAGAGGTGGGAATGCACGAGCAGCAGTACGGCTTTAGGAGGGGCAGATCGACTGAGGACGCTATCTGTGAGGCTATGAACCTGGTTGATAGGTGTAAGGGGAAATACGTTGTAGGCATCTTTGTGGACATCTCGGGTGCATTTGACAATCTGTGGTGGCCGGCGTTGTTTGAGAGATTGAGGGAAATACAGTGTCCGGGAGACCTCTACAGGGTCTTTAGGGACTACTGTAGGGACCGGTATGCTACCCTGAGATGCCCAGGAATGAAGATAAGTAAGATACTAACCAAGGGATGTCCACAGGGATCGGTCTGTGGGCCGATTTTCTGGGACTTAGGGCTCGAGCCTGGGTTATCGGAAGTGGAATCTCTCCCTGGAACGGCGGGAGTGGTCGCCTTTGCTGATGATGTTCTCCTGATAGTGGAGGCAGGGACAAGGATGGAACTAGAGACCAAGAGTGGGGCGGTGCTTGCAGGGCTTAACTCTTGGTGTAAGCGGGTGAAGTTAAGCTTGGCGCCAGCAAAGACGACCTACGTGCTATTTAGGGGAGAGTTGAAAAGGGATCCGATGATAAAAATGGACGGACGGAATATACGACGTAGTAGGAATACCAGGTACCTGGGCGTCACTCTTGACGAGAAGAGGAACTTCATTGCGCACGTGGAGAACGCATGTGGTCGGGCATTGAGAGTGATGAATAAGATCATAGGCATTGGAAATAAGAGATTTATGCTACCTATGAGGTGCATAAGGCTTTATCACCAGGCACTGCTAGTCTCCATCGTGGGCTATGGAGCCAGCGTCTGGGCGCATAGATTAAAGCGAGTGGTACAGAGAGTGAGAGTGAGAAGCATGCAAAGGAGCGTACTTCTTAGGCTCTCTGGCGCCTTTAGGACGGTGGCAACTGACTCGTTGTGCGTGGCCCTGGGTATCTGGCCGTTGGACTTGGAGGTGCGGAAAAGAGCTGCTCTGTACTGGCTCAGGAAGGGGGATCTTGGTAAGGTGGGAGAACTGACCAGAGTGGGGGTGAGTACTAAGGGACAGGTCCGGGAGGCTCTCCTGGATGAGTGGCAAAACGACTGGGATGCGAGTGACACGGGCAGGAGGACCTACCGGATCTTTCCTGATGTAAGAGAACGGATGAGGATGGAGTATTTGGAGCTATCAATGGGAATGGTGCATTACATAACTGGCCATGGGCCGTACAGAGCGACACTTTTTAGTAGGGGAATGACTGATAGTGACAAATGCGATTGTGGAGAGAAGGCCACGCCTGAGCATGTCGTATTAGAATGCCCCCAAACACTAGAATCGAGAGCGGATCTGCAGGTGCCTCTGCAGGCTAGTACAGTGTACCATATAGTGCGGGATGTGAACAGGTGGGGACTTCTCGACAGAATTGCGGATGATGCGTCACGTAGAGAGAGGGAGAGGTACGTGAAAGACTTAAAGAGGAGACGACTTGACAGGAGACTGGACGTAAATCTAGACTTGACGATTAGGGAACTGGTAGTGACGACCAGTAGTAGCGATGAGACTAATACCAGTAGTGGTGACGGGACTGACATGGAAGACTTTTAAGACCATAACTGTTAGGAAATGTATTGGTTTAATATATAGAAAGAGACGGTAGGCTGTAGGGTGGACCGAGATGAGACTCCTGGATATCCGGAGCCCAGCTGAGTGCGGCATCCACTGGATTCCGGAGGTGGGAACCTCCGATGAACCGTGGGGAGCCGCAGTTCCAGTTGGGTAGAGCCAAGATGGAAGAATGAGTCGACGGCGGAATTCACCCCTCTGCTCAGTGGATCCGCACACTTGGAGACAAGTGTGTAGTAGGGTTCGAGTGATCGGGCTTCCGGACCGTCGGGGACCCTCTTCGTCGGCTGGCAACAGTCGTCAGTATGAGAGGACCAGGAAAAGACCGCAGCCTAGAGGAACTGAATTTAGGATAAGTTAGGTTAAGCTCTTTTATTGTATTATATATTATTATCTAGTAATTAGTATATAAGTTAGGTTTAGGTCCATGGCGTTGGCTTCGTGAGGAAGGTAGGCGGAGCGAGATCTCTGATAGGGCGCCTCCCCAGGTGGTGGATAGGGGGATGCCCACCCCCGTTGGAGCTCTTGCCGACCCGGGACCACTGGTTCCGGTAGCGGCGGGATATCCAATGGGGTGGGGTACCGGGGGCGTAATATACCCGGGGCGGACTAAATAGTTCAACAACAAATGGTAGATGGTATTATATGGACATTAGGTTTAGGTGCCAACATCGATGTAGCTATTAAATAAAATGGAATTGTGATGATAGGAGAATAGAGTCAAGTAGGGTAGCATGCCCCAGTTTTTAAATAGGTACTGGGGTTAGGTTTAGGATAATGTCCAGGTTGTTCCTTTTCACTTAGTTGAATATATTTGTTAAAGTTTATTATTGTTTTAAAAACTGTTTTGTGAATTACCAAAAATTGTACTTGACTGATTGTAGTACTAATTTGTCTGTATTTTTTTAACTATGTCTAAATAAACTAAACTAAACTACCCTTCAATTGGAAGTGATTAATCTGCAGTGTGGTGAAGTGCTAACAGGGAGATTTCAAGAAAAGAATCTATAAAAATTCTACAAATGTCTTCGAAGCGATGAATATGCTCAATTAAGCTCACATGTTCGGGGTTTTATTTCTGTATTTGGCAGCACCTACCTGTGTGAAAATACATCTTCAAAGACGAAATACCGTACGTAAAATCTTAATTCAGGTCAGCATTAACAGATGAACAATTGCAATCAATTTTGACTATAGAGAGTACTAACTTTGAACCCAAATTTGGTGAATGTTATTTCAAAAAACTCAATTTCCATTCAACTCATTAATAGAGCTGTATTTCAAACAATAAAAATTGTCTACTTATTATTATTAGTATTATTATTACATTACATTTTGATCAGTAAATTTATGAAAACTTGTTAATTTTTCTAGTTATTCAAGTAGACCAAATGTTGTCTGATGTGGAATTTTAGGGTTTTAACACGAAAATATTTTAAAACGACCTCGACGGACAAACGCAACGAGCTCCGAAACGACATTAACAAGCATCTACAGTGATTTAGTTGAGACGTAGACTCAACATTCAGCATCAGGAGGAGGCACAGAATGGCGTCAGTGCACCATCAGTTGCAGTGGAGAACTATAAGGTAGGAATTCTTAGACACAATTACTATGGCTTTGATCGAAGTTATGGGGGTAAAGGTTGACCTACAGGCTGCTATTGATCAGTTAGCAAGGGCGCTAGAGAAGGTTAAAACAAAAAATGGGAATTTGAAAGCTGTTCAGATGAAAAGGACTGATGGTAAAACTATACCACCTGTTAGAAATGTTCCGCTTATGTCGACCATTCCAGTGTTCCATGGTAGATCAGAAGATAGTATTTTGGTATTTTTCGAGAAAATAAGTCAAATCTCTGTAATATCAAATTAGACATACTACGTGCTGTAACTAAATTAATTTTGAGCGGAAAAGAATTATAATTTGTGATTTCTGACCCAAGTTGCATAGAAACTATTAATTTTGAGGAACTGAATTGAGCCTTAATATATAGGTTCAGGAGGAAACAGACAAGCTGTTATTTCAGACAAAAATTTACCCAAATTAAACACCCGCAAGGGGAGAGTGAAGAAAGTTTCGCGGACAGGATTAAGAAGATTAACATCAACACATACGAACTAGGAGAGGATGCGGTTGGGAACACAGTAATGAAATATGAAGCTGAACAAAGAGCCCCTCGTCTTTTCGGCGAAGCCTAAAACTTTTTAAAAGCAGTGGAAGCAGCAATAGAGGTTATCGAAGCGGACCATCGACAGAGAGAGAAAGAAGAAAATACACTCAGAAAGATATTTACAATAGATAAGGGAAAACTTTGTTTTAGTTGTAATAAACAAGGTCACGTTATGAGAGGTTGTAGATCTACTAAGAGTAGGCAGCAGTCGCCTAGATTAACAGGGAAGTCGTGTTACCGGTGTGGCAAGATTGGACATTCTGCAAATTAATGTTCAGTGAAGGATAACCATCATCCAAACGAGAATAGGATCGTTGGAGACACGAACTATTGTCCTCAGTGAAAATTGTTCCCTCAGTGTCAGTAGATAGGGATTGAATTCTCAGGGAGCTAGTACTAGCAAGTAACTATCGAGGAACAAAATATAGTTTTTTAGTGGATAGTTTGTCATGAATTTCAGTTATGTGGCGGAAAAGTGTGGAATTCATGAAGATTTACAAACAAAGATGTGAGATTTCGAGTCTATCGGGTCACAAGATGTGGAAATTGGGAGAAACAGAAAATTAAGTTTGAGAGAGGAGGAAGAGCCTATTGGGTTACATTTCAAGTTGTGGAATGTCGGACCAACTCAAATTACCATGGCATACTAGGCCTTGACTTCTTGACTAATTATTCAACAATAATAAAAATGCATTAAAACAGGCGTTACGATTAGGGACTGTTACACATAACCTAAATGAAGCCTCTAATAAGGAGACTGTAAGGACAAATATAGATATAAATCAGGAAGTAATTAACCCTTTCTGTGTTATGGAAGTTGTTCGAGCCCCTATTTTTTTGATTGTTGGTGAGACTCTATATCCAGATACAAGCAAGACTGTTAGGGCTGTAGTGAAGTTGCCAGATAAGATTAAGTGTAGAAGTTGTATTTATTTAAACCATTGTTTACGGATGACTTTTTAAACGATCAACGGGTTTACGTGCAACGGAGTATTTGTAAAGCTAGTTAGCACAAGGTCAACGAGGAATACTTGTAAGATTGAGTAACCTAGGGGGTGCTAAGGTTGACACACACAAAAATCAGAATATAGCTGAGTTACGTGTATTAGAGGAAAGCAACATTATAAAAGCTGACTAGGAGTCAGCTTTTGAAGAGAACGTGCACAGCTCAAACCATAGACTCGCAGTTTCGAAGGAAGTCACCAGGAGTGGAAAATATGTGAAGATGTGTGTCAAGGAAATAGCTATCTTTTTTTTTTATTTCTCTGGGAAATTCTATCATCCTACTGCTGAACAAAGAAAGAAACTTGAGTCAGTTTTAAGAAAATATCAGGATGTTTCTCGAGAACGAAGTAACCTGCCCGTAGCTCCAATTGTTGAAATACGCTAAGCAATATGACATAACATCGTAACCAACTAAGTGTCGAATTGGAGACTGGGTCTATCTAAAACATACAACCTTGAAAAAGAACCAGATTAGGAAGTTCCAGACAAAGTTTAAGGGGCCATGTAGAATCTTAGAAATACTAAGTAAGCTCACCCTACGCCTTTAGTTCCTATACCATTCAATTGTACAAACTGTGAGGAGATTGAAACCATTCGTGTCTAGGAATCTTATTCCAGTTTATTCCCCGATCCAGAGATTCGTCCAAGGGGTGGACCACGCAAAACTCCTATCAACTATAAGGCTGACAGGAGTCAACAAGGCCCAGCCATCATACTCCAGAGCGGGCACCAAAAGCAGCAGAGAAAAGAGGGACCCTCCTTAAGCAGCCAGACATCAGCAGCCTGAACTACTACTACGAGCTACGCTAGCGTCAGCAGTAAGTGTGAAGTGAGGTCATTCAGTGTTGTGTTGCTATCTCTCTCTCTCTTCGAGAGTAAATTGTAGAACGACATAAGAATAAAAAAACACGAGAAGAGAGCTTCAATATTGGGTGAGATGAAAAGGAATGTGTTGATCAAGCTAAAGTAAAAAACAACGGACAGCATCTAAGAGAGTATTTTTAATGTATATTTGTTTTGTTTTGCTTTACATCTTGTGGAGTCAACTCTAGTGTTGTTATTTTGTTGTTAGTGATAGCCAATTCATTTTTGCACCTAGTAATTATGTCTTTGTGGTGGATCATTTTAATGTTAGTTATGGGTAGGACATGGGTTTGTTCCAAGGAAGATTCGATTTTAATTCAATCATCAAGTAGAGAGATAGAGTTTGAATATGAGAGGGATATAGTGTTGTCCGAAAACACTTACCAAATAATCTTAAAATTTGAAGGAAAAAAAGTGCAGTTTAAGGATTCGATTGAAATTGTCCAAAAGCTGGGAGCAGGATTATTCTTTGAGAACAAAGGAGAGGACACTTGGGAAGTAAACTTCCGGGTTTCCTTAGAGAAACTAAGCGAAGTTTTTCATAAATTCAATGTAGAATTAGGAAGCCTAACTAATTTAGTGCCTACCAGGAACTCACGTAGGGAACTATCCTTATTTGATCTAGGAGTAAAGATACTTAATAATCTGTTCGGAACTTTGGATTCCAAAGATCTGTCCCTTCTACATGAAAAACTGGACCATTTATATCAAGTGCATGATTGACTATTAGTGTACAGTTAGAACAAGCTAGTAATCATGAAAGGGTCAAAGGAAAAAATAGTGAATAACACAAAGTGCATTACTAAATTAGCATGGGATTATATTTAACATTACCAAAGGGCGTAATTGCAATTTAATTCCCGTATGCAGTCAATAAAAAAGAATATGCATAAATTCATTTCGCATGTAGATTTAAATGGACTATTATTGAGAGTGCCAGAAGGGTAAGCATCTCAATTGGTCCTGTTTTTAAGAGAATAACGTCAGGGTGGATGTGTACTGTATCCGAGTATACTGAAGTTAAATTTGTTTGTAGATAAAGCATACGACCCATCCCTTCCGTTACAAAGACTCTAACGCATCCAGGGAGGATATTAATTTCTTCTTATTGTCATTTAATTGGGAAAAATTTCAAATTTCTTGTGGTTTATCAGGGCACATTGAAGGTTAAGAGTCGGTGGAACGATATGCGGTTTCCTGTGATAGAAAATATAATTTGGAAATAAATTACTAATTTATCGCACTTGGATATTTCAACACACTTTCAAAAGGAGACGGAAAATTAATTATTTTCCAGTGACCCAACAATGGACTTTGATAAGCTAATGATCAATGAAAAGTCAAGAACTGAAGAAAGGCATTTTAATAAAGTGATTTCCTATAGCTATAGTAGCTATACCTGTGGTAGTTTTTTGTTTTGTTTTTATAACTGTATTCTCTTTTCTAAGGAGATTAAATAAACCTTGTTAAATAAATACCGAATCACCTTAATTTCAGAATGTAAATATAACGATACCAAAGAGTCTAGCAGAAAATATTGCAGGAAGTGTTTCATGAAATTCCTGAGCAATTGAGGAAGTATGACCTGAATAAAAATATTTTAATTTAAATTGTTTGTTATTGTTAAGTTAATTTATAAAATGTGTGTTCCAATAGCTTAATTATAACCGGTCTAATGTCATAACCACTAAGCAATGTTTGAATGTCTGTTTTGGTTTACATAACTCGAGTGGACGCACGCTCTAAAATTGCTGGCTTAGCATTTATAAAGTAACGTACTAGAAAGTTTACAGGAGAGCGCTGACAATTCAGCGTAGTGTTGCTATCTTTCTCTCTTCGAGAGTAAATTGTAAAACGACATAAGAATAAAAATACATGAGAAGAGAGCTTCAATATTGGGTGAGATGAAAAGGAATGTGGCCAAAGGAACCTCTTTTTATTGGTACAGGAATAGTTACTACGATGGTAGTTAAATGAGCTAGCTAGCATGAGTTTGCTCCATGGAGAGTTACGTAACACAAAGATTAATGTCCTAGAAGAGGAACTATCATATTACAAATTTAATTGTAAATGGTGAGCTATCAGTAATCTAGGCTGTGAAGTTACTATGGCCGGTCTATTCCTAAATAGTGCTGCCTGGACATTTAATAGTATATTTATACTTCCATACCTTAGTGTAACGCTGAGTCCATGGACATGATGGAAGGTTGGAGGGTTGTGGACAACGTCACGGTCAGTAATCATAACCTGATCGTCTTTGAATTTGCCGCAAGGAGGCTGGTGGATGAAAATGGGGAAGGGAAAGAAGGAGATAAAACATGAGCAAAGCTAATTGGGAGAAGCTGAGGGGTGAACTGATACTGCCCAGCCCAGTGGAACAAAGCGACAGTGTCAACACAAAGGCCAAACAGCTGACTTGGGCTCTGCAGGATGCAATGAAGAAGTCAATACCTGTGGTGAAAGGTGATACCAAGGTTGGTAATAAGCCATGGAATGACAGACTGCAGAGTCTCCGTACAAGGGCAAGAAGAAAGCGTAGGAGATATCAGAGGTGTCGAGGCCCGGCTGGTCGGGTGGTGCTGTTAAATATCTGCAGGAAGAGGAAGAGGGAGTTTCAGGATGAGTTGTTTCAGGAGAAGAGGAAAAGTTGGGCGAAGTTTGTTCAGGAGGAGCTACAGAGTGGACCTTGGGGGTGCCTATCGAGATAGCCTCCGGGAAATTACGGCCCACAGCCATGATAACCACGCTATCTAGGAATGATGGAAGTACCACGACCAGCTGGGAGGAATCTGCGGTTCTTCTAATCGAGACATTGTTGCCAGATGATGAGGAGGCCGAGGTGTTGGAGAAGACGGCTGACCTTATTGCTCCTTTTCTTGCAGGGCTGCTAAACGAATGCCTCGCTCAAGGCAGAATCCCGAACATCTGGAAGAAAAGTGAGGTAATCGTGCTAAGCAAGGGGGAGGATAAAGACCCGCTGATTCCGAAATTAAACAGACCCATCTGCCTGTTTAACACAGCAGGGATGTTGTAGGAAAAGATATTGTGTGAAAGATTACTGAGACACAGAACCGTCATGGGCATGCATCAGCAGCAGTATAGCTCCCGAAGAGGCAGGTCGACAGAAGACGCAATCTGCAGAGCAATGGAACTGATTGACTTGGTAACCGGTAAATACGTCGTAGGAATATTCGTGGACATCTCAGGTGCTTTTGACAACCTCTGGTGGCCGGCGATGTTTGACAAGATTAAAAGAGATTCGGTGTCCAGAACAGCTGTATAGGAGTCTTTAGGATTACTATCGTAACAGATACTCTACCCTGAGATGTCCAGGAAATAGGGTTCAGAAGCCTATGATGAAGGGATGTCCCCAAGGATCGGTACGTGGCCCGATCTTTTGGGATGTCAGCCTGGAACCAGTGTTGTACTTAATGGAAGGGAATACTGGAGACGCAGGGTGTGGTCGCCTTCGCAGACAACCTTCTAATAGTAATAGAAGGGTACTCGAGAAGAAACTTAGAGGAAAAAGGTAACCAGATACTTGAAGAGCTTGACACCTGGTGTAAAAGTGTCAAGTTAAAAATGTCACCGGTGAAGACAACCTACATGCTGTTCAAGGGTAGATTGGCTAGGGATCTGACCATAAGGGTAGGTAGGAAATCTGTAAGAAGAAACCATATGGTCAGATACCTGGGAGTGACCCTTGATGAGAACAGAAACTTCACGGCGCACATGGAGGAAGTGATGGGGAAAACCCTGTCGGTGATGAATAAAATTATAAGCATGGGACAGAGGCGGTTTTATTTGCCTATGCGGATAATAAGGACATACCATCAGGCGATTCTTCTTTCCATTGTGAGCTATGGGGCGTGCATTTGGGCTCACAGATTAACCAATGTCGCTCCGGCTAAGGTGGTTCAAGGTCTACAAAGGAACATACTACTGAGGCTGGCGGTAGCCCACCGGACTGTAGCAACGGATGCACTGAGCGTGGCCCTAGGTGTATGGCCGTTGGACTTACTTATAAGGAAGAAAGGTGTGGCGTATTGGATAAAAAAGAGAAACGTGGAGAAGGTGAGACTCTTAACCACACTCGATGTGACAACATCTGGAGAGGTGGAAATAGCCCTGTTGGAGGAGTGGTAGAGACGCTGGGAGAGTAGTAGGAGGACTTATCAATTGTTCCTTAATGTGGTTGAGAGACTTGAGAATAAACACCTACAGCCATTCTGGGGTCTTGTCCACTTCATCACGGGGAAGGGACCGTACCCGTTATCTCTAAGGAAACTGGGACTAAGAGAGTCGGGGAATTGTAAATGTGGTGAGGAGGGAACCCCTGAACATGTGGTGCTCGAGTGTGTCCTTGCGCTAGAAGCAAGAAGGAACTACCAGAGAAAAAATCCAGGGAAGATTAGTAGGCGAAGTACTGAGGGACCCAATCTATTGGAAATTCTTAGACCAGATTGCACTGGAAGCGTCAGATATAGCAAAGACTGCATACATAGAGAGACTTAAAAGAGGCACAGGGATGAATAAGACGGGACGTTGACAATGACAATGACGAAGAAGATGACAGCGACACGAAGGGCTGAACTGACATGGACACTAGTGCAGTCTCAGCGGGGAGTGAGTAGAGAAAAAAGGATAGTTAAAGGGGGTTAAGCTGTAACAATCCTTGCCGGGATAAAAAAAAAAGGTGCCGGGAGGAGAAAGCATGAGCCCTGGGATTTGGATTCCAGTACTATTGAGTGTCTGGAGGAACACAGGGGATGCCCTTGTGATCCTAAGGACAGTTTTCCAGTCGTATGAACAAAAGTTAGTGGAGATAAATATGCACTCTGAGGGGTTCCCTGCATCGTATGACCCACCACCTTGGAAACAAGAGAGGTGGATTGTGGTTGATGGGCCCTCAGGGTTAATATATAGAAAGGTGACTGCCCTGCAGCCCTCTGGTACCATCAGGCTGATGGAGTTCCTCGGCAGGAATGGGAATAGAATAGTTGAGTTAGTTTAGTTTAGCTTAGTTTAGTATTTAAAATTGCTAAATTAGGGACGGGGGGAACTAGGTAGGGGGTAGATTAGGAAATTAAACTGTCAAAGGTGGAAGGAAGGGTGAAAATGGAAGTGTGGTGGCTAGAAAGTAGGCGGGGCACCAACTCTGATAGGGTACCTCCCTAGGTGGTGGATACGGGGATGCCCACCTCTGATGGGCGCTTGGTGGACTCAGGAATGAAATCCCGGGCACTGTTGAAGGCACAGCGGGGGAGTGTACCAGGGGCGTAATAAACCCGGGGTGGACCAAATGGAACTAGGGGTAGTTGAATTTCAATTAAATTAAGAGCAAGAATGTGTGTTGTAATGTTAAAAAGGAAATTCATATTCTAATTGTAAAAGTATAGTCAAAGTTATGTGAGAAAACGAGTCATGACTATTTCCTAGAATATAACACTATGTCTTATGAACATAGATAAAGAAGTCAGAAACTGTGCCATACTAAATCAAGTCGTATGGACCTAGATAATTTGAGCATTAAGTTCATTAAGTTCATCATTCAAAACTATGCCTTATGGGAATAGAAAAACAAGTCAGAAACTATGACACAAAAAATCATATATTAAGTACATAGTAAAAGAGTACTAAGACTCTAACGTCCTCTGCTAATACAAATACTCATAGTGTCTACCGTAGCTACTTCTGCGACGTGAAGGTGAGACCGACGCCTCACACATTGTGATCACCAGTTGCTAAATCCGCAGATGTAGGATGACTTCCAAGTAGTTCCTCCATCAAATTGATAAAATTGAATACAAAAATGTAGACGCAGACGCAAAAAAGCATGCTCTAATGCACCCTGAAGGGGTGCATGAGAGCAAATTCCAACACGTATCGACCAATTGGTCACACCGTGTGGTTTTTGGGTAGTTAACAGATGGGTTGTCGCATTTCGTGAAGTTACTGAAACAAACAAAAAAGCATATTATTAATTAATATTAATTTAGAAAAACAAAATTGTGGGGAACTGACTAAGGGTTTTTTAGAGTTACGTGCTGAGACACTACTCTATGGGGGGCTGGGTGAGAGCCTCCCAAACCACATTTGTCACATCTCGCTTATCCGACCAGGGCTTTGGGACGTTGGTGGCACCCTCCAGGGTCGATGACGTAATTCCCAAGCCCCTGGATAAGAGGAAAAATGTAGCGAGGAATGGCGGTTATATACAGACAGAACTGACGTCTTCGGGGAGGGTTTTCACCCTGACATAAAGGGGTGAAGGTAAGTTGCAGAACTGTGCCGAACGACAACGAGCGCTCGTAGACGGTGCGAAGAAAAGAGAGAAACAGCTCTTCCATTTCATCGAAGTGGGGCCTGCGGGTGATATGTCGTTCTGTTGGTCCTCCATCAACAGTCATCTGGGGCAATTTCCTGAAATTTGGGTGTTTCGCGGCAACATGAATTCACCGTGAGTTAATATCTGCTACACATTATTAGAATATATTAGTTCTTGTATTCATCGTGTTATTCACATGTATGGTATTTTTAGAGTACGTGTTAAACAGGAGGCTTAACACACTACAGTCAGCTCATAAGCATATCGCATGGCAGAGCTCGATATTGTTCGTACATCATTGTACAACATACCTGACAAACCAGACAATAGCTAAGAAGATTAGAGTATAATGTGGCGTAGTAATAACCTTCTTTACTACTTTCATTACAGATCTAGTATGGAATACGCCTCTGGAGAAAACAACTGGAGAGTTTAAATGTATTTTGTCTAAACTTTTTATTTCCTATCACATCTTTTTACCCATCCCAGTAATACACCTATTAATTACACTAATGGGTTAGGGAAGAGGAAGATAGAATTGAAAGGAATTGTAGCCACAATTGAGTAAAGGAAGCGTGAGAAACGATTTATGATAACCTCCCAACCGGGATTCAAACCCCGACCTCTTCGTCACCGGTGAACCAAATCAAATAATTCTTACAGTTAGTTCACATGAGTACCGACATGACATGAGTAATGACAATGTTAATAGCTTTGATATTGGCAACATCGTTTTTAGGAATATGTGGTTCAAATACCGGGTCAATAGAGTTAACATTTAACGGTAGAGAGGATTTGCAGTCAGAATAGGAGTTCCTTCATAATTTTCTTTATTTGGGGGGCCACGTTTATTTATTTTTATTATAATTTTTAGTACCCCTTCTATCTGTTCAGGTTTTATGCCTACATGATAATTACTTTAATGAGGCAGATACGAGGAAGATTTTAGAGGTAATATACCAGCATTTGCGTGAAAGTAAAGTGGAACACTATTTAGAAAAAACAAACACCTTCAGTGGACCCATTGGGATTCAAACTCCAATCTCCCCGTAATCAGGCCAGTCTAGCACGAGAGTGACGCCTTAGACTGTTGGGCCACTGAATCGGGTGCCATGAGTGTGGAAATCTCCAGCTTATTGAGCGTTTAAAAGAATAACCATTATAAAAGAATAGAAAAATATCACATATTTGAGTATTGTGGAAACCATTTTAATCAAATCTGCTGAACACTAATAGTTTCAGTGATATATATATTAATAAATATCTATAAATTTTCTACCGAAATAAATTACAATGCAATAGGCATATGGTAAAGGACATAAGTGACCCCGCACACGTTCCCAATATTCCACCGTGAAGTCTCGTGATCCGATCACCATGGTAACGGTTTATGCCCACCTCGTCCCCCGGGGTAAACAAACCGCACCATCCTCTCACTGACATCAAAATTCCAATCTTTAACATTCCCCTTCTCCTCTCCTACCCTAGTTACGAACCAACCCTCCCGACCTATCGCTCAATCCTTTCAAAAATACAATGAAAAGGTTCGTGTGGTCTCCTCTTTTGTTAACAAAGGGTGCATTCATTTTTTTTACTTTTATTATTTATCATTCATCAAGAAAATAGCAACAAAATATCATCTTTAACCATTTCTGTCTTCTAAACAACTGTCTTGATTGTGTATGTATATGAAAAGTCTATGTAATGGATTGAATAGAGTTCTAGTCTCCACAGCATGGCATTTGTTCACGATATGTTTGTTTCTATATATAGGTCTAGAGATAGCGAAATCGTCTAAAGTAAAGAGTGCATGGACGTGCGTGATTGCGTGTTTTCGAAAAGTTTTTTTTTTTTTTGTAGTAATCTTTCTGCGTGTTTAATGTTAGCCCCTCACCCTACTCTCCATGGCGAAAGGCCACACGAACTGGCCGACGAAAGAAAATGTGAAGTTATTTTGTTCTAGCTATAGAACTGACGTGAAAGACTAAGTTAATTTATCTGATTCCAAGAGAGATTTCAAAAACAGACATTGCACATGAATTTTGTAGAATAGTTTCAATGAAATGACGTTTAAAACGTGTTTTTAATTTGTTTATACTAATCAGCTTTACCTGGTTTTAATTTTTTTTTATAGAAGCTACGATTTTTGGATGAAATTAATTTGAGTGACGTGTTTGCAGTTTATCGTCTTTGACTTAGTGGAAACTTTATTTAAACATTCCTTGTTTATTCAGATTTACTTAACTCAATGAAATTTTAAATAATAAATTGTTATATGTACACTTTTAATTTTGTTATTAATTTATGTTCGAAACGATTGATGCACAAGTTATTTGAGGAATTGCCCAATAAATATATAATTAAAATGGTTTTCATAAAATATCTATCCAACAATATTTACAAGGGCGTAGAAAGCTAGTTTTTTAGGGGCTTCAAGTAGAAAGTTTTACTATAATTAATTACCTATAGCCAATAAAAGTACTTTTTATAAATATATTACATGAACGCCCTAGGGGGTACGACAAATTTCAGGGGGTCCGGACCCGCAACCACCCACTTTCCACACCCTTATCACCTGTGAAGACTGGAGGGTTTAAATATTCAACAACTCAGTCGATAAAAGTGACCGACACAATGTTTGAGTATAGATAATTATTCTTGAAGGAAATTTTAAGGAAAAAATATTCCGGAATAAATAGTGAAGCACAATTAGCTTTTTAATACACCTAATCTATTATAGTTTAAAACAACATTTTTGTCAAAAATTTATTAATAATAAAGTAATATTTAATAATTTTCATAAGGAAAATAAACATATTTTCTATCATCGTATGAAAGAAACTCTCTTCAGATATGAATCTGGGACAAAATTGATATATATATATATATATATATATATATATTTAAATCAATCAATAAACTCTTCTTAATCTTTGTTTAAAAAACACATACAGTGCTATTTATAATGTAGAACACTCCTCAGGTAACCATTTTGAATAACATTATTAAAGCATTTTTCGAAATATTTCACATTAAAAAAATCTGACACCATTAAATTATTAATAAATTAATTTTTTCTGTAAATAATTTTTATAGTGCTATATATCAATGGACACAGTGCTCAGGTATCCATTTTGAACAAAATCGTTTGAGTCATTTTAAAAAAAATTTGAAATTAAAAATGTTAGTTGCCTGTAAACTACTTTTAAATAAATAGTTTTTTTCCCTTTAAATAATTATTTAACTGTAGGCCTATTTATCATGTAAACCACTACCTAGATTTAAAAATTGAACAAAAACATTAAAAATTATTCTCGAAATATTTTGAATTAAAAATTTATAGTCAAATAAAAGTTACCTACACATCAAATTTTCTCAGAAAAACAAGTGCACTGTACAATTTATTATGTAAAACAACTCTAATATATACATTTTTAGCAACATCGTTAGAGTTATTTGGGAGAAACATCTAGTTTCCAAAAATTAGTCTTTGTAAACAACCCTTAATATGGGGTGCTAGTGAGCGTGAGTTTAGGGCAGTATTTTCGAAGTTTTTATAGCATAAACATTTATTTGGCCAAAATAAATCAAATATTTCTTCTATAGAATCATAGAGTCTAGTTTTCCGCACATGCTTATCTCAACAGTTCTTTAATATCTGTCAAGGGTTTTCGGAATTTAATGACAACTTTTTCTCTGCATTTAAAAAGTTTGTCACCAAATGCCGCTATGCTCATGAGAGATATTCAAGAACTCTTGAGATTAGCATGTGCAGAAAGCTAAACTCTATGATTCTATAGAAGAAATATTTGATCTATTTTTGCCAAAAAATGTGTATGCTATAAAAACTGCAAAATTAATGCACTAAACTGGCGCTCACTAGCACCCCACCTTAAGCGAATTTTCTCCTAAATAGAATAGACATACAGTACTATTTGTGATTTAAAATACACCCTAGATATCCATTTAAACAAAATTTTAAGAATATTTTCAAAAAATTTCAAATAAAAAAATAGTGATTTACAAACAATCCTTGTTTTTAGGTTTATAATTTAAATTTAAAAAGTGGATAAATATAATAACATATAAAATATGAACAAACTATATCAAATCGGTTCGGTTCTGGCAATAAATACGGACAGATAAGCCGAGGGACAGCCAGACAAACTGAGGGAAAAACAGAATTTCCATATTCACGTTTGTGGGTTCGGCTGCATATTG
Source organism: Timema bartmani (assembly GCA_902151455.1). Taxonomy (NCBI): domain Eukaryota; kingdom Metazoa; phylum Arthropoda; class Insecta; order Phasmatodea; family Timematidae; genus Timema; species Timema bartmani. The sequence goes on from CABFWB010000202.1 coordinate 143,127, forward strand.
AATTACAATATTCATCATAATAACGAGGTCAAATTTTTTTGCGATTACAATTTTTTTTTCTCTTTAAATGAGAAAGTAAAAATATATAATGTTCAAAAAGAATAAAGTGCTTTGTAAGTAAAATTATAGTATATTAATAATAATGGTATCTTAAAACTTACACATAAGCAAATATAATATTGTCAATACTAGCAGAACTTATATTATCGCTACCCGTACCAGTGAGCAGATGGTCAAGATAATTAAGTTTGGTTTACCGGTGACGGGGATGTCGGGGTTTGAAGCCCGGCCAAGTATTTTGTAGGTCGGGTTCCCTAAATGGTTACCAACTCTCCCCACACACAAATTTGGGTACATTTGATATACATTCTGCCTTTATATTCCTTACAATAATAACGTAATTAGTAGCCTACTATACGAACAGCCAAATAGGTAATGAAACGCGGGGAAATTTTTTTTTAAATCTCCGAATTAAAAAAAAATCTTTCCTCTCTTAGTGTATCGTAGGAAATAGTATATGCTGGTCGTTTTTTTACTACCCTAGTGTCAAGCGTATATCTATATCTTCTACGATTTGATATATTTTTGTATAACCAACACTTATATTATACCAGGTGTTCATGTGAAAACTTTCCACCAAAATATCATGAAAACAACGCATTACAGAAAGAAATGTTCTGAACAAAAGTTGTTTGGTTCTGAGGGGGAAGTAAGATGGTAAGGCTGTTAATACTTTAAAAAGCAACGTGATTTACAGGAATATGTAATAAAAAATAGAGTCTCATTTACAAAAAAAAGTGACGTCGCCTTAGTAACGCTACTCAAGGTAATACAGACAATACATTCATACATGCCTACGTAACTACTTGCCTATATGTCTGCCTACCTTTCTACATACACATCTACATAATTTTATGTCCCCCTAAAAATCTACTCACTTGTCTACCTGCGTGCCTATATTGTAACGTAGGGCGCGTGTGACCTGGGAGGGTCACGTGGGCTGGTCACACGTCACCGTGCGAACCACGAGTTCTTTCAAGGATATTGGAGTGGGTTGCTGATTAAACACGAATGAAAATGTCCATGGAATATTCAAGGTTTTGACTATTCAAACTAGAACATACATACACACACTTATTAACTATACATCTAAATTAATTACAACTAAACAAGTCATTAAATAAAATAAAAAGAGTCTTAATCAAGTCTGTAGATTAATAAACTAATAGAACACATAAAAATATAAGTAAATTAAATAAACAAATTAACAACTATAAAACATCTAATAACTATTCAAATATTTAAAAACAGTCACAAAAATGTTCATTAAAACAGTAGTCCACAGTAACAATAAATGTCTACATCATTCGTGTACGTAGGCCAACACTTGTCCTGCACACGATACACTGCGACGACCCGCGATACACTGCGACGACCCGCGATACACAAACGTCGGTCCACTCACTGGACACGCCGGTCCACTCACTGGACACGCCGGTCGGCACACTGGACATGCAGGTCCACTCACTGGACATGCAGGTCCACTCACTGGACACGCCGGTCGGCACACTGGACATGCAGGTCCACTCACTGGACACGCCGGTCCACTCACTGGACACGCCGGTCGGCACACTGGACATGCAGGTCCACTCACTGGACATGCAGGTCCACTCACTGGACACGCCGGTCGGCACACTGGACATGCAGGTCCACTCACTGGACACGCCGGTCCACTCACTGGACACGCCGGTCGGCACACTGGACATGCAGGTCCACTCACTGGACATGCAGGTCCACTCACTGGACACGCCGGTCGGCACACTGGACATGCAGGTCCACTCACTGGACACGCCGGTCCACTCACTGGACACGCCGGTCGGCACACTGGACATGCAGGTCCACTCACTGGACACGCAGGTCCACTCACTGGACACGCCGGTCGGCACACTGGACATGCAGGTCCACTCACTGGACACGCCGGTCCACTCACTGGACACGCCGGTCGGCACACTGGACACGCAGGTCCACTCACTGGGCACGCCGGTCCACTCACTTCACTGTCCACAACTCGGACTAGGGACTCCCGGACTCACAGGTTGAGAACCAAGAACTGTGCACTCTGATTATCGATGACCATGTGTGTATAGGGCTGGCCCCAGCTAAGGGTCTGGAATCCTCCACTTATAGAATACTAAGCCAGAATTAAAAGGTCCCAGACCCTTCCAGACGTGTGCCCTGCCCTTCCCCCTGAAACTCTCTAACCCCCCAGCCAAGCGAGAAGGCCGCTGCCTATCTGCTAGACAAGGAGGGAAACAGTTATAACAGGGAACGCAGCTAAGGTAAACAATGAGAGCGCGCCGGTCCCACTGTTAGACACTCATCTCGTTACAATATAATTGCACGCTTACCTACTCATCTACATACTTACCTATATACATTCATACATGCCTACATGACTCGTTACCTACATGTACGCCAATATAGCTACCTACTCGCCTACATTTGTGTTTGCCTTAATGTCCTTCTAAAGCTATACACGTTTAACCACATGCCTACCTGCATACCTACTTACTCCGGCGTATATCCACAAACACGCTTGTCTTCCTATCTACATACTTAGCTATATACATTCAAATATGCTTACGTGACTATCTACTACCTACCTATATGCCTGAATGCCTGGCTACCCACACGCTTGTCTGACTATATAGTGAGATGTCATTCAAAGTTGCTGAATAGATCGAAAAGAACATGAAACCGCATAATATTGGCGAAAATGCAATTTGGTCAGCTTGTAAGGTTATTGTTGAAACCATGATTTCAAATGAATCTAAAGAGCAAATTTAAAAAATGCCTTTGTCTATAATACGGTAGGCCGACGTGTTGTTGAAATGTCTGAGGACATCAGTCAAAATGTTGTTGAAAAAACTAAAGTAACAGGCGATTTTCTCTGCACATAGATGAGCACTATAGGGGAATACCCTTATTGTCAAATGCATCTCGATATTAATAATTTTTATTATTTTATCTAAATTTAATAGCAATTAAATTACAGTATTTATACAGGTGTGGCGTTAAAGTATTGTCTTCAACTAATTGTGCCCTGAAGAGAAAAATGTTTGAAATTCCTGCTGTAGACAATTCAAAATAAACTAAATTATAAACTTGACTTATTAATATACCACTTATTTGTCCACAAACAATGTTTTATACACAATAGAGTTGAATAATTTTAAATTCATACAGTGAATATAGATCAATATCCAAATTGTAATTTCAATTTAGTTAACTCTATTTTATAAGATACCTTAAAAATTGGATTTAAATACTAGTTGGAAAGTTGCATACAAATCTTTTTTCGAATGGTTGGCTTGTGAATTGGTGTATACTCGTGCATTCATATATAACACTATTAAAAGGTAGCTGGACAAAAAATATTGTCTTCACAAATACAGTAGAACCTCATTAATCCGAACTAATTGGGACCAACGCTTGTTTGGATTAGCAAATATTCATATTAAGCGAAATATTACGATAGTGTCTGTAGGAACACCAATGCATATCCCACTTAGAAGATCTAAAGTCTTAGGTACCTCAAGTGCATAAGTCCCAGCTTGCACCGTTAGTGAAAATGAGCTTAACTCGATGGTGAGTTAATTGAACCTATGTTGGAATCACACCAATTTTTAACCTGTTGTCATTGGCCCTATGTGGAAATCCTATCTATTTTTTCCCATTTAATATTTTGGTTCAAATCCCTGAAGAAACATTGTTGTGTTGTTCTTCCTATTTGATTTTGGTTTGAATCCCTGAGGAAACATTGTTGTGTTGTTCTTCCTATTTGATTTTGGTTTGAATCCCTGAGGAAACATTGTTGTGTTGTTCTTCCTATTTGATTTTGGTTTGAATCCCTGAGGCGACGTTGTTGTATTGGAGTGCTCATTTGCGGGTGGATGTTGCTTTGGGAGGAATTGTGTCGGTTGGGGCCCCAGACCCTGGTGGGGGTGTGCCCCTGTTCCTATTTCATTGGTATTTTGTCATAGAGAGCTACATGGAGCCTCGGTCAGCCCCCAATTTCCCTCCTTCCTCCTACCCAAAATGTTGCAACCCTGATGATGCCAGAATCTCTTTTGGGAAATATGGCGCAGCCCTGGCACCAGTTTGGTGGCCCGACATTTTAAGACAGGAATCGACCAATCCTGATGGTGTCCAAATCTATCTAGGGAAATACGACATAAATTTGGCGCTAGTTTGGCGGCATGACCACGTGTAATGATGTCAGAATCCATTTGGGGGAGTTAGGACTAAACCCCGGTTTGGTGGCACGATACAACGAGTCAAGAATAGGCCACTGATAGTGACAAACATTAACACGACAGGTTGTGTAGCATAGTGTTGCTAGAAGACCTTGATTGTGCACACGATATACTATTGTTAAAGAATCCCTGATTGACGTAACCTTGAATTTATTTTTGGAGTGATGATGTCAATCCTGGTATTTTACAAATTTTAAACTACAGTTGAATTAGATTAATACAATTTGCATTTATTTAGCCGATGTATAGCACGTGAAATGTACTAAATGTTTACATTTACATCATGTATGTTTACAGTATACTTTTTTAATTACAGAATAACACATTGTATTAACTACAACTTGTAAATATTAAGCATTTAATAGCAGTGTTTTTTTTTTTTTTATTTTAACTTTGGGTTTGTTAACCATTGAAATATATTTCATTTGACATAGTGGTTTTTTTTCCCCCGCTTTCCGAAGATTTGTTTCAAACTATTCAGAATGTTGGTATCGAGGTTTGTTGTAACGGGGTTTTACTGTAATTTGATCGCCTATCCAAATGCCGGGTTGGATTTTAACAAAAAGTAGAGCACTGAAAGTATAGATTGATATTTGTGATATTTTTCCACCCTTTACATTATCGCTACTTTAAATAGATAAATAATCAAGGATTATGAGAGAAGGAGTGTATTTATGCAATTATTATACTGTTGTATTCTCCTAGCTCTACACAAATTATTCACTTTTATTAGTATTTAAAAATTATTGTTATGGAGAGTTTCAGAAACTTGGGAATGATTAGGCATTCTGATAATGTTGTCATAAAGTGACACCAATATCTGGGTGACCTGGTGGTCTAGGGGTAAGGTGTCAGACTTCTGTGCTGAGGGTCCGGGGTTCAATCCTCGGTCCCGGCACAGATTTATCTGATTACCAAACCCTTCCTTCACCTCTGACAAGATGTGTATTAATCACAACTTGTGAATGTGAGGAATGCCAGGCCTCCACCGTGGTTCGGATTCCACTTTAAACTGTAGGTCCTCCATTTCATCTAAAAATCACCCTACCATTGCACATTAGTGTAAGTGCGTACAATCCGAACGGGTAGTAAGACGCGGTGCTAATAATAATAATAATAATAGACACCAATATGGGCTATTTTGACTTTTAAAAACTCTATCTAAGCAATACAAACATAAATTTAGATGGACGGTTTATTTTAAAACAAAGCTAACATGCAGTATAGTAGACATATTAAAGACTATAACAATTGCAGTTACACAGAGGATATTTAAAACTACTTCCAATAAACTTGAAAACATACTTTAGTTTCTCAAGACACGCAATTTTTAAAAACTTACTAAGGGATCGTTACCCTTTCTTACGAAGCTTTACCAAATAACTATATAATTTTAGCCAAAATATCACATTTGCACCAACCTCCCCCAGCCTCGTTCAAAACCAAGCAGGTTCATGCACTTGATCAAGGGCGTAGAAAGCTATTTTTGCTTTCTCGCTGCCTTACGAGTAGAGAAAATATTGTGATCGTCAAAAAAACCGAACTCAAGATTTTGATGAATGTCGACGTTTCACGACCCCCTGAATCCGAAAAAGTTGTTTTCGTAATGCCGTCTGTCTGTCTGTTCGTCTGTCTGTCTGTACCTTAGGCTGGAGCCTGAAATATTTTACCGATTGGGCTAAAGCTTGGTATTTAGAGTTTTCATAGGGTTGCCCCGAGGGGTTTTTGGAGCTGAATATCTAACCTTAAAACTAAGGGTAGTTTCCTTAGAGGATAAAAGTGAAAAAAAATCGATTTTATCAAAGTCGGCTCTAACGATTTTGATTAAATTTCATTTCTAAACTTTGATCAATATTTCAAAAAAATGCCTAGTTTCAATTTTTTGTCAAAATGAGTTTAAGGATTTTGTACTGATGAGTAAATTCTTATTTTCTATCATATCTCCGTAACTATTTGAGATATGAAATTACTTATTGCAAATATGTAGGTGTATTTATAGTAAAAATATTTTATTTGAAACATATTTTTATAAAACCAATAATTTTCAACCTATACGCAAATATATATATATATATATATATATTTTAACTTTTCGAACACTAAAGGTCAAGTATTGCGACAATAAAAAAAAATCTAACCATAGATGTTGATGAATGTCCACGTTTCATGACCCCCCGAACCCTAAAAATTTCTTTTTTGCAATGCCGTCTGTGTGTTTGTCTAACACTAAAATTAAAAGTAGTTTACTAGAGGGCGAAAAGAAAGGGGGAAAATCGATTTTATCAAATTCAGCACTAACGATTTTAATTAAAATTCGTATTTAGGCGTTGATTAAGATTATAAATAGAATGGACATTTTAATTTTCCCATGAAAATAAATATAGGGTATTTTACAGAAGCGGAAATTTCCATATCTCCGCAACTATTAAAGATACTAGATAACTTATCACTGCAAAATAATTGTAGTACTATTAAAAATAAAAAACTTTTATTTGAAATATATCTTTATAAAACCAATAGTTTCTGAGATATTGACAAATATATTAATACAATTTTGTAATCTTTAGTTTTACAGAGACACCACTTAAACTTTAGCATAATAATTCTCTAATACCATAGAGTAAGTAAATAAGTAAGTCTCTAAAAAAGTCTATGTTCTTTTTCCTTTAACCTCTTAGGGGAAATGTTTGAGCAACAATGCTCCTTTTAGACTCTAAAGTCAATATTTACCTTTTTTATTGGTCTAAATATATAAATGAGGAATTCAATAGCAATGTGATAACCATAATATGTGCAACCCCTAGTAAAATGTCGAAAATTTTAAATGGAAGTAAACATTTTAATAGCAAGTGTTGACCCTTGTGGACCCAATATCAATATTTTTTATAGGTCCAAATATACAAATGAGGACTTTAATTCTTTAAAAATAAAATTATAGAATTTAAAAGCGGGAGTCAAAAAATGTTGTACGTAAGTATAGAGTAATTTTTTCTTAGGTTTGATAATGTATATTATTTTGTTTCACATATGCTACAAGTTTTGATATCTCTATTTTTAAACAATGGAGTGAGAAATTCCGTACGGAGCTCCGTACCATTTATTTTTCTTGGTGGTGGGGATTTGATATAAAATTCTACTATACATTTTAGCAAAAAAAAAAGTGTGTATACGTATAACCATCTAAGGGGAGGTCCTTTAAATTACAAGGGGGCTGGACCCCCAACCCCTCCATTTATACGCCCTTGTGCACTTCTAAATAACTTATAAACAGTTTTTCAAAGGAATCTAAATTATTGTAACTATTACACCGTGTCCTTCTTTAAAAAAAGTCTGTATTCTTCGATGACGTCAAGTTAGTATACTTGTGGAAGATGCTATTTATGTCCAGAAACACATGACGTGTGAGACCTCGCAAACGCCCGGCACAGCTCGAGTGGATAGGGTCCACCAGAAAAGGTAGGGTATGGGGACAGACCCAAAACTGGGGGAAGGAGGGTAGAGAACAGGTAGCTTAAGAATATTTATATGAGAGTTTGGATCCTTCTCCGGGGACCTTGGACGCCATGCGCAACAGTCTTGAAACGCCACCTCCAAGGTATCGGCTTGGTCCAAGGTAGCAGACGCCAATTCATCCACTACAAGCAGCTCCGGAATCAGATTCCTCCTCTGACGCACACCCTTCAGATGGCACCACAAAGAAAGAACCTCATCATCGAAGGCTTAGAATCGTATACGCTGAGCTTCCAACCACCAATGGAACAGAATAATTCTGTAGACCACTTTGGCTTTAGGGAGATGAGAGCTTTTCCACATGGCTCAGGCCTCGTCTCACAAACGTGTCTCGTCGAAAACGTCTGGGTAAAGGGGAGGACCTAGAAGGTGTGGTTGTCGTACTGGTATTGACGTGGTCAAAACCAACAGGATGGAGTATTCGAAGTTATGGTCCTGATGGTCCAACTCTTTGTCAAGGATGATAGGGATGGCAGGAAAGAACACGTGGTCCAGCCTGTCCTGGAACCTAGGCCAATCAGCGTGTCTGTAGTTAAAGAGTGGAGGAGAGTCGACAGGGAAAGGTATAGACTCCAGGTCACAGGTCACAGTGTTGTGGTCAGAGGACTGGGACATGTAAGTGACTATAGGAGAAATAAAGTGTTTCCTCATAGTAAAAATCAGGTATAGTAACATTGAGTTGTCTGGAAAGCTTGAAAAGTTGTAAGGCGGTTTGGGCTGTGAATCAAGAGACCGTGTCCGTCAGCAAACTGATGCGGCACGATCCTCTATTGATGCATCTCTGCACATTCCAAAGAGGTGTGACTGGATTTGTAGTCACTCGTCAGTACAAAGCTGCTGTCAAGATCTCGAAGGACCACCAGATAGAATACAGAGAGGGCAACGCTGGTAATGCCATAGACTCTTGATCGTGATTAATTATGGGCTCATGGTAGCCACACTGTAAATGCTTCCACGGATGCTAGTACCAGGGCAGCCACTCTTTGGTATGATAAATTCAACTGGGCCAACAGGTTCACAACATCCTCTCCTGTTACCACCATGGTCTTATCAGTGCCAGATGAAGCTGAGAACCAGAACCAGATCTCAGTAAGGAATGCGATATCTACAGCATGATCAGATAGGATTTGAAGAAGTTCCGGGACCATGGGAGACAGCGACTTGCAATTCTAGATAAATAAGTGAAAGGAGCCAACCACTGAGATTTGACAGTATTTCGATGATTATCTTGATCTGTAACGACGAATTGGGTTTGGTGATGAAGGTGGAAATTTGCTTCTTTATAAAGGATAGGGGAGATCAAATGTTCAGGGGACCCAGGAGCTCTAATATCTTGGACATACATTATAAGAACTATCGTAAGTCTATGGCCTTACCAGTGAGGATTAGACAAAGCGCAGACTCAACTTGGTTGAGGGTGAGGGGACTGAGTCACCTCAGGCGTGGAAGGAGCCACTTGGGCGAGCACAGCCAACCTGGGAAAACCCAGGCGTTGGTGGAAGGGGGTGGTACGTGCTGTCCAGGATGATTAGGAGTTGGATGGGAAGAATGGGTTTGGCCAGGTTTCGCTGATGATCGCTGTTGTGACTCAACAATCATATGCCTGTACGTACAGATGCCGGGGTTGGTTGGGTTTGCGTCCCTGTAGTTTGTGCTGCGCGCTAGTTCTATGTGGGGATGATCGCTTTTGGAAGAGGCATTAGATTCACCACACTTGAAGCAACTGACTAAAGCAACCGATTGATGGGTGACCGAAGCTCTATCAGCGATACACTGCTGGGTTACATTCATTCACCTGAATGGCTCTAGGGACACCATAATATGGAAAAGTTATCTTAAGTCAGTCGTTGGAACTGCTGTTGCGCAACCAGCGTTACAACGAACAACGGGAAAAACCGTTCTACTTCATCCGCACCAGCAGACCTCAATCCGAGGCGAGTCACCTTTCTCACCTGTAACCTATGTTAATCAGAGTAGCCTGAATGTCCTTGACTGGAGAGATCACGAGTTCCGGTTGGTCACGATACTCCAGTCTCGTTCGTTATCAGCCGGGAATTGTGTATGGATGATATCCCTGCTTAAAAGTGTCTCCAGCATTGAACGTAGAATGTGACACAGTTGGAAGTCCACTTTATGTGAAAATCCCCAGTGAGTGTCCGACTCATTCTTCAGGTGGCCACGGAGGGGCCCCCTTCGTAGACGTTTAGCTGGGCTCACTGAGTCCAGGTTATGGAGAGAGTGGTATGTGTGGTATAAAGTTGACCGGGAACTTTCAGGACAGTTCCAACTCCTTAGACGACCTGGACACTGTATGCAGGTGACCTCTGGCTATGGATGGACATATATTCACACTGGGCCCCTATTCCATTCCAGGACATTGCCCTAGAGTGGACCACTGATCCCACGCCAATGGTAGATCTCTCCGAAGACGCGTTGAGTAGGAAAGGGCTTGGTGTGAACGCTAACTTGGATTAGAAGAAAGCGCAAACCCAACCTTACAGTCTATCGGCAGAGTTACCAGGACTTAAAACCAGCTGGGTGTTGATCCGGCTTCAACCGCCTTATTTTTTAGGGTCTCTGAGTATCAGCAGGGGGTGACTGCCCCTCATCCGTGTTTGACTGCGTCTCCTCAGCCAGAATATCCATCACAGACTCCCCATTTATAGAGGTGAGGCTCTCCGGGTAAATGAAGCCCTTAAATCCATATCAGGTTTGGTCACCATCTCTGAGGTCCCAGTTTCCATGTCCCTGGTCGTCTCTTAACGTGCAGCTATGTCCCTATCCAAGACTGGTGTTGAGTTTATCAACACCTCACAAGGTGAAATTATGGTGGCACTTTAACGCATATTTGGTGTACTTTTGTAAGGGACACCAATAGCCAATGCATGGTAAAATGATGTTAAAGATTCAGGAGTTTTTCACATGGTATACCACCCATAGGTCGGTCCAAAGGTGCCAATGTTGGAGCTGGTACAACCAGTATCCAGGTCAAACCTAAGTCTCAGGATCCCTTCAAAATGGTCTAATGTATTATGATCGGTGGTGAGCAGTCACTCTCTAATCTATTCACATTGGCCATCTCCTGCCCCATGGAGTTTGGCATAGTAAGTAGATTCGTTTTGCCTATATTTTTCGTCCCCAGACGGGGAGGCATATTGGCCGACAAAGGTGGTCTCTATTAAGGTAGGGTATTATTTACTAGGACGTGGACAGCTGGAGGTGTTCAAGTATGTTGAAATAACCTACTTTATTGTCACTGTTTGACATTAGCCCACAAACCATAATGAAACCTAAACAATCAAGAATACCGTCGAGAGACTTTCGGCCTATTTGTAACCATACCACGTGGCAGATTAGAATACCATGTTGACCACAATTCAACATTCAATTTCACTACTTTATAATACATGGTAATATCATCATTCAACCCACGTGTTAGTACTAAAATATGGCAAATAGTTATCACTTACTCGTGTTAGTAATAACCTACGTGATACATTTAACTTGTCCTCCAAAAGGCTCACACACGAGTCCATAATCCACAACAAAGTCCAACCTCACACCAAAACAGTGGATAAACTATCGGGCTACCCCCTTCTCTTTCGCGTGACAGAACAACATTCAAATCAATTACCTAATAATGTGTGATAATTTTTTTACCAAGTTAGTATTTAGCTTGACCCTCCAAAAGACTCGCACAAAAGTCTGCAATCCACACCGTCTAAGTTAACACAAAAGCGGTTGATAAACTTACGGGCTACCTCCCACTCCCCACTCCAATCCGTGGGGCAGGATGGGACAAATGTCTTGGGCACAATTCATTGCTTAAGTTAATTTTGTAACGATTCCCTGATAAATTAACGCACTCACTGCATTTAAACTATCAGTCGGAGTAAACACAAACACTACTTGCAACACTTGATGGGTAATATTGCCGATTTACACTTTCACTTTTAAGCTACATCCACACCGGTGCGAATGGTAGAGTATGAGCAAACAATCATTCAGAGAACTTTCCGTACCATTCACTCCTACTCCATTCGTACCTGTACGAGTGGCGATTAGACAATATGAAATACTTGAGTATTGGCATGAACATCGGTGCTTGCAAAAGATCCGCACATTCGCAGAAATGTTGGTATCTCGAGTGGGTTAATACTTGTATTTTTAGTTATTAGCTATTAATATAGTTTAGCTAGTGTACTATAGAAAATAGTATTGACAAAGACAAGTTAGCATTAGTTTATATGGCAGGTACACTTCTTTTCAGGCGAAAAACTGTTCAGAATAAAAGGAAAAAGAGGACAATTATGGTGGCATCATTTTTATGGAGACTTCAAACCCACGGAAATGGAGCATTTCTACTCAACCGTTGTAAAGCTAGTACAAACAAGCATGAACACTAATCCAGGATGTAGATATACAAAAAAAAGATAGTAAATGACCCAGAGCAGTACGTGAACAACGTTCAAGTGGCAAATCTGTTTACACTGGAATGGACAATGAACATAGAAAAGAGGAGAGCAGGAATTTCCTTTGATGAGTCAATCAAATACAGACAGCGTACAGATCATAAGCGAATGCGAGCCAAACCCGGGTGAACACTGACTAATTGTGCTCACTCTAATTCGCATACTGTTTACACTCAATCAAATGCGCCGATCGCTGATCTTCTTTAATCAATATCTCCTGGCCATTCACTCCTGTACATAAATGTAGCTTTGAGTAATCCGTGGAACAGCGTTGCACTTAAACTTTTGATTTCAGCGATCCATTGGACAACATTACATTTTAGAGTGTTCTTAGATTCCTGAAACGTAATGATATTCAACGTAGATCTGAGCCAAGCAATTTATTTCTCTGTGTCTAAGATCTCTTTATAGTTACATTGACAAAACACATTCACTACTCTCATAGCTATCTATCCATTTACAAACTATGATTATAAATGACTCTTTAAAAAAAAAAATTTCTTAAAACTAAAACCCTTAAGAACTAACTATGTTTGTGTGTTGACTCCTATGAATAGAACTATTATTGTCTTTGAATGACTTTTTTCTCTTGTGTTTTACTTTTTATCATCCATCTTTGAGGTTTGTACATTTTTACATTCACTTTCTTGATTGCTGCCCTCAATGAATAGCTAGCACACTAACCTCAATGAATAGCTAGCACACTAATCATGGTACCCCGGTCAGTTAGTTGGTCAGTCAACCATCGTTTAGTTGGTCGGTCAACTATATGTTGGCACGTAAAAAGTACTCGTAGCAACTCTGTCAAAAGAAAATAAAAACGCAACGGGTAAAATATTATTTTTAATTTAATAAATAAGAGACAAGATAGATGATAGATACAGGCATACAAAAACAGAGAGTGGGTAGTGGGAATTGGCCCGGTATTAGGCAAAATCTCAAAATACGAGCCCAAGTAATAGATCTTCTATAGTATGGGATCCAATATTAAATTTACTTATTCGCTAGACCTATTAAGTCACAGACGACATAAAAAGTCCATCAAAAAGGGGATGACAGATTCAGAGATTAATAAACTAATATAGCAACTGTTTCCTACCTATACTGTCAAGATGTATCGTGGCCGAG
>CABFWB010000202.1:156689-176449 GCA_902151455.1 Timema bartmani
GGGGGGGGGGGGGGGTCCTAATTGCTGTACGGCTTTGGTTTTTAGGGTTTTATTTTACTACTTTGCTCTACTACAAAATGTGATGTTGTTAAAAATTACCAAAAATATAGAAAATAATTTAAAAAGATTTACTCAGGAGCTAGTGACAGAATAAAGTATAGCAAGAAATGCTTAACCAATGGCCTGGTTGACATTTATGTGGTCATGCATGGTTATGAACCCCAGTACCTTGGGCATGATGGTAGCCCCCAGCACATGTACTCGACGATCCGGCATCCTAACCAGCGTAGCCCCCAAAATGGGCAAAGTGACCCCCCTAGAATCGATGGTGAATGGTCAGCCCTGTTAGCTAAAAAAAATAGTACTATTTATAATACAACTTGAACTGATTGCCAAAAGAAATGCTGACAAGACATTCTGGCAACCCCTACTTGTATCCTAATTGTTTAATCACTCATTAGAATACGTTGCTATAATTGTTCTGTTACTTGCCATTCACAACATTACAATGTTAAAATAAACAAACATCCCAATTCAGAGCATGTCGATCACATAACATTATTTAATCAAAGATTATGCCAAAAATGTCCCTAGTAGAAAAGCACAGCAAACGTTATATCAATGCTAAAGTTATAACATTACATTTACAACTATTTTGAAACTCCACTTAATGACGAAGAGATAATTAATGTACAGATAAACACTAAACTATGCCATCTCGCGGCCTGGAGATAGCACAATTTACAATAAAATATTAAACTAGCCATCTAGGTTCCTAAAAGCAAAGTTTCTTACTTTAAAATAATTGCACATGCTATCTGGGGGCCTCAAGACAAAGTACTATACAGATGAATATTTGATCATGCCATCTAGTGGCCTAGGGATTAGCTAATTTACAATTGAAGACTAGCGGCCTTGAGACAAAGTTACTTAACATGGCCACTAAAAAACGCAATCTAGCTACGAGACAAACAAATTAAATTGCACTTGGATCATTTCTGATTAATCATTAATGGAGATAAGTAGTTAATAGAAGTTCATAATACAGAACATTGTTGGACTATTAAATGATATTTGGATAAAAACTGTATTGACCATTTTAGAATGGCTTCATAGCCAAGCAATGTGCATAAATCCTCATTCTGTCATATTAGGAACATACTGTAGTTATTAAAAAGAAACTTAGTTGATTTGTTACCCATCGTCACCACGGAAAATTTCGAGTAATCATTCAAATACAAATGCACTACACACATTTCTGGTGCAACCTTGATATTTTCTTTTCCCTTTACTCCCATACCTCGCACGAGCTGGGAGCTGAGTTGGGCCTACTATTATGAACGCTCTTATTTAAATATAATAAGTATTTAAGTTAAAAAGATAGTTTTGAAAAATATATTATATAAAGATTTAAGCGAAAGAGAATTTTGAATACATGTTGAACAAGTCTGCCTTAGGTAGCGCTGCTTACCTACGCCGAAGCCTGTGGTATAGTGAGTAACAATAGAGATGAAATATGTCAATGTATAGTCCAAGAAACTTCCACATGATACCAGAGACGAATAGAGGGGAATGCAAAGAAGGGCAGAGAGGGATAAAGGAAGGGAAACATGGCACTTTCTTTGACCCGATGGTACACCTGGCGCTGGCCTAGAAGATTCTAGTAATGGGACATTGTGAAAGTTTCCACCATTTTCCCCTCGGGTCTCAGGGCTTCGTTGCGCAGAACTTGTGACGTCATCAGGCATGGCACGAACCACTGACCTCTGGTACTTTCGTCAGTTGAACGGAAATTTGTAAGAGGGGAGCAAGAGCGGAGTCTCTTCAGGAGTGAATGTGTGAAGATCATATCTACTGTTTCACTTCTGTAAGATGTCACACATGTCACAAAGGAGGTGAGCAATGCTAATAATTCTTGCAGAAGCACTGTATATGGCGGTGAAGAATGTTAAGAGTACTCGTAGCAACATTGTCTTGGGTGCTGAAGAATGTTAATAATTCTCATAGCAATACTGTTTAGAGTGGTGAAGAATGTTAATAGTTCTTGCATTAACACTGTCTAGGGTGGTGAAGGTTTTTAATAGTTCTTGCAGCAACACACTCTAGGGTGCTAAAGAAAGTTAATAATTCTTGTAGACTTGTAGAAATACTGTCTTGACTGATGAATAATATTTATAGTTCTCGCAACCTCTTTGTCTAAGGTTTTGAAGATTGTTAATAATCTTTGCAGCAACACTGTCTAAGGTGGTTAAGATTGTTAATAGTTCTTGAAGCAACAGTCTCCAGGGGGCTGAAGAATGTTAATAGTTCTTGCAGCAATACTCTCTAGGGTGGTGAAGAATGTTAATAGTTCATACAGAAAGACTGTCTTAGGGGGTTAAAGAACTTAAATAATTCAGACAGCAGCTCTAGGTGTAGTGGTGAAGTTGGTTAATAGTTCATGCGGCAACTCTGAGTAGGATGGTAAATAATCTCAATATTTTGTTTAAACTCCGTGGAATTGAAAAAATAATTTGGAAAAAGCTATAGTCAGGTTTAGTTTTGCAGTCTTAAAAATTATTGCTGTGACTTGAATCGGTGGTTGCATGATCTAACGCGTCATTCTTGGGTTAGACGTGATTGCCGAACATGGGTATATTTGGATTCGAATTCCGTTAGGGTGTACTGAGGGTGGTTTTTACCAAATTGTTTCTTACTCTCATTCCGTGCAAATTTTGTTACATTTCTTCTAAAATCCTACATTCATAATTGCTATTTAACTAAAGTAATTTATCTAGGGGTATATACCGGACTTAGGGAAATAAACCAATTAGTCAATATAACATTTAAACACATATAATAAATATGATTAAAAATATAAGTAATCACAAGATATGATAAAACCAAATTATTTTAAATTTCTTTTGATGATAGTTACTATATAAAAAGCATGTGTTAGACCCACAAATTGTTATTATCAAGAATAAATGGATTAAAAATTCAAAAATGTATGAAAACATTTTCATTAATATTATATCGGCCCCTACTTCTCTCATTAACAATGTTACCGTGATTATAAAATTTAATCTCGTGCAACCAATGTAACATATTATTTTCATAATAACATTAATTTCACAATTTTTGGATGACTTTCATTATTCTAATGTATCATTACCCTACTGATTAATCATACTGAATAGTGAAAATCAGAAAGGTAGCTGACTCACTATGAGGAGGATCGATGTTATTCTTATGGGAGAAAATGTCTTACCTTCACAATTGAAAGGTTCCAAGCTAAAACTCACCCATCCTTGCAGCACCTCCTGGTAAACGTTATAGTAAACGACTAAACTAGTAACACTTGTCATAATATTAGTATTTATATTACTTTAAAATCTGTAACTAATTTAAAAAACTTAAGATAACTATTTTATACTTGATTGATATGTTTTTAAATAGTAATTATACCCCAATGGTCAGTATGATTCTGAAATAATCAATATAATTCAAAATGGGGGCTAATAATCTTAAAATTATTAATTAAAGACATAAAATAAATAATAAAAACAATGATGGTCATACAATAAATTAATAGTAAAACTATATATCTCTTGGCTAAACTATAATATTTAGGCCCTTCCCCCCTGAATAATAGTTACTGATCTGTCACTTTTTCACATTGAGCAGGATCAATTCTATTCTTATGAAAGAAAGTCACCCACCCCCATCGTGAGGAGAAAGTGATCCTTCTCTGGAGCTAGAGGGACCACTGTTAACCTTATGAGAGAAAGTGAGCCAGAGCTCTCATTTTAGCCACTAATATCATTATACATTCATTTACTCTTAGTGATCAGTGTAACTGAACCAAATCAGAGCGATACATATCCTATTTTGACGAAGGACTAAACTTCTGTATTTGTTCAGTTTAGATTAATCAGCTAAGCTGATTAGTGATACTGACTGCTTAGAACCGACTTTAAGCAATGTTACTGCGCCTAATCACACCACGTATGACAGTAAATAATGTATAGTAACCAAACTCAATAGCTAAACATTAAATCCGTCTTGGAATTTTTACCAAGAAGAGTACACTAATAATTCCTACATGATTATGGTTATTGACAATTTAAAAAAGTTTGCCATTTAGGCTATTTGAACTTAATGTATTGTTTCCTTTTTCATCCACATTTTTATTTCACTTCGATTTAAATTCTTAATTCACGTATATTTTATTTCTAATCCTTAAACATAAATTTGACGAAACACATATTCATAGTGGCAAATTATGTCCATGCCAAAATATACAGAGCCACAAGATTCTTAGTAATTTTTTTTTTTTTACTAAACATAAATGTTCACTAAGGGTAGGCCCTAAACATTAGACAATATTAAAATAACTATTTGCTCTTAGGGCCAACTAAATTCAAATGGCCTTGCAAAATCAACACCCAAAATAACCCCAACACAATGCCCTTTTACTTAAAGCTTCAAGTGTTTGTCTTGCTCTGTCTTTTTTCAGAAAGTTTCAAGATAAAATTTACATCCTAGAAAGAAAAATGGAAGAGACATTCATGTAAAATATGAGCTAGCTATGTAAAACTTCTCTCACCCCTTTCGACTTAGTAGGATCAACAGGAGGTAGAACATAGTGTACTATATTTAGCCTTCATATTTCATTTCAAATGTATTTTAAATAAATTACCTATTTTACTCAAGAATCAAATAGCCAAAGTGCTTATATTTGTTTTAGTGAGGATTTACACTCATCTAGATATCATATTCTGAAAATTGAAAAATGACACCTGGACACGGGTTCGATTCCCTTGTCCAGGTGTCATTTTCAATTTTCATAATATTTGACTTAAGTTAAATCCGCTTTGGTGGCCGCATAATCTAAGGCATTATCCTTCCAATAGACAAGACTGCCGATAACGAAGAGATCGGTGTTCGAATCCTAGTGGGGTATACTGAGTGTGTTTTTCATAGATTTTTTTCAAATTTCCCTCCACGAATATGTGGGTACACTTCCTATAAATTCAACATACCTCATCCCTAACACATTAGCATGTTTAGTACATCTGCTTATAGCCCGAATGGGTAGTAATACGACGGGCTGGGGGGCAAAATAAGCAAATTTTACTACCAACAAAAATGTGTATCTATGTATCTTGTTTTTTATTTACTTTCTATTACTCTAAGTCAATTTCCAGAAGAAATATAGCATACATAATTTATAACTAATTTAGTAGGTGTCTTATTTACGCCCTTATATGCTATCACTTTTAACACATAATTACCAATGGTTTCATTCTGATAAAACTATGAATGTTAAAAGGAACTGCACAAGTATTTAACCAATCAATGGGGTGGGAGAGGGTAGGGTGGCGTTGTTATTAAATGGAAAATAAATCCTAATTGCAGGTGGTTTAGAATTTAGACTAAAACACAGACTCTCCTGCATCATACTCAGGCTTACTGACCCTACAAACTAAACCTTCTGATCAGTTCAAACCAGATTATACTATATTAAGACCTAGGCTAATATTCTAACTTTCAATAACCAAGAAACATTTAAAACCATGTTTAATGTTATGATATTCACGTAAGTCCATATTAAAGCTATTTTTAGAATACTTTCAATTAATATAAGCATGCTTAGCATTTAAATCATCTCTTTCAGCTTTATGAATTTTGTAAATATTTGGGAACAAAATATTTTTAAAATATGCAAATGACATCTAAATTTCTCATTATTGCTAGAGTTTTTTTTTGTTTATTAACTAGTTTTGACAAATTAATTACCTGCATTAACAGTTTGTTTGGAGAAAGAATCTATTGTTTTGATTTTCTATTGAGATTTGCTATCTAGAATAGTTTAATAAATAATATAAGTCTTATACAATTTTATAATAATTTTTTGTCTTCCTTTCTCCCCTACTTTGTTTCTTTATTATTTATAGTGGCTACGTAGGACAGACGTCATCATACAAAATACAATCAAAAAGACAAAACAAACGATGTCAGCTTCTGCGCCTGTGCACCAGAGGGTGGGTGGGGGTACGATGCTTATTAAGAGCGTATCCATCTTCCTCGCCAGTGGGCGCAAGGCATCGGTGGCGGGCAAAAGTCGAACTACCGCGGCGGGAGTGGGTGACGGAAGCACCTCTGGTGGCGGCAAGAGGAAAGGTGGTAAAGCGCGAAGAATGATGGGAGATGACACCACCAAAATGTCTACTGTGACCAAATGTTCGCCTAAAATGATCGAGTCATTGAAGAAAAGAACGCACTTCACCAGGTAAGTCGCGCAACTAATCACTGCTAGTTTTTTTTTGGTGTATGTTTTTAAAATAG
The DNA here is from genome assembly GCA_902151455.1 of Timema bartmani. NCBI lineage: Eukaryota > Metazoa > Arthropoda > Insecta > Phasmatodea > Timematidae > Timema > Timema bartmani. The sequence goes on from CABFWB010000202.1 coordinate 163,020, forward strand.
AACTACTTACTTTATATATTTCATTGCTGTTGTTTCAAACTCTAGCACGACAGACATTTAGCTAATGATCTTTTAATTACAGTGAACTTGGAATCACACAAACTTCGTCTGCTTTTACAGCACAGCTAGACAACATTCTGGACCACATTGAGATTCGATATCAGCGATGAGGGGGCATAAGTAATCGGATGTGGTATATTCCATAAGAGGTGATGCAAAATGGCTGAATCTCCCAAAGCAATAACCATAATAATATACTAATGCCCTAAGGGACTACAGCTCCAAAGGATAGGGGAATATAGGTGATTGAGGACTCCATATTTTTTTATCTTTGAAGCGGGTGGGTCTGTGGGGGACTGGGACTATCTTAGTTCCCCAAATATTTCTCACATGTATTAAAAAATAGTTATGTCCACCCGAGCTATATATATATATTTTTTTAGCAACGTGTCTATAGTTATGTCTACCATAATTTGCCATTATTGACACAACACTAAACGAGTTATATATTATTTTTTTAGAAACGCGTCTTACTACCCGTTCAGGCTTTACTCTTATGTACTAGCTACGCTAGTGATTTTAGGGATGAGGAAGGCTATATTTATAGGATATGTACCCAAATTTGAGTGAAAGGAGAGCTGAAAACCGTTTTGGAAAAAACATCCTCAGTAGGCCTACACCCGACCGAGATTCAAACCTCAATCTCCCATTAATAAAAATTACAATTTGTATATAAATTCATACTTCAAGTAATGTAATATGCAGCTGTCACCTTTAATAGAAATTAGCAATACCTATAACATAATACACAATTTTGTTCATATTCTGACTGCAAAAATGTTTGTTTTTAAAAACTACCATTTCTACCATTTTATTCCCATACCCATTGGGAAATAAAGGCTTCAAGATAAGTACTACACAAAAAAAAAATCTTGAATTATTTTCTAGAGTCGCCCAGGGTTTAAAATGCTATCCGGGGGAGGCTTCTTTTATTTGAGACACCTTCCCTCCTTTCCTCTGGAGCGCTTCATGCACTAAAACTCTCGGCCATGCTAGTCCAAAATAATGTAATTACATTTGCGAGGTTTTTTTAATTTTGATTTAGTTACAAAATATTTTATATATAGATTGTAATTGTTCAACCTTCATAGTTATTCAGTGTGTACTATGTCCACAGCATTAGTCACAAGCGTGAAGGCATTTATCTTCAAAAGCTGACCAACTAATTCTGAGATAATCTTGATTGTATCCTGGTTGGGTCAATACTCTCTCTTCACTCGAAGCGAAAGCATGCGAAGTACGATCATTACGGCTCCATGTGCAAATGTTCCAGATTGTTTAAGTGCCTGTAAAAACACTTGAACACTGAGAACTTGAAATGAGTGTGAGCAAAACGGTCATGACGGAGTTTTGTATCCATATGGAAACTCTTTTCTGAGAATGATCCGTCAAGTTGGACAAGAACTTATTCCCATTCGAATGTAAACCTTTTCAAATTACTGCTCACTCTAGAGTTAATTTAATTCATTGTTTGTTCTTGAGTCATGCATGTTCAAGTTGAACTTAGGCTTCTAGAGGAGGAAAAGAACAATATAATTTTTATCAAAACATAGGTGTTCTTAAATAATTCAATCCTATGATATTTTAATGAGAAGCCCCATGAATGATTATCTTGTCAGCCGCTTCAGTGGCCGAATGATTTGAGGTAGAGTTTTTCAAACCGTGCTACGTGGAGCTCTTGGGCTCAGCCATAGTTATTTTAGACTTAGTGAGGCAATTTTAGAATATTATTTATTGGTTTCTCACACTATAAAATAGCACCAGTAATTAGGATTACCAATTTTTTCAAATCTAAATAAAAGACATTAGCCAAAGACACTGCCAGAACTTGTGATGTTATCCTTTTGTTTTATACTTTTATGCTAGTAAAATCTAATTGTCGCTACTAAGAGTTCACAATATAAGTGGAAACATTTTTTATGGGGGCTCCAGCGTGAATTTTTTTAGTTGCAAGGGCTCCTTCGGTCTAAAATGTTTAGGATCCCTTGGTATAAAGTTTCAATCTCTTGTTAGAGAGGCCTGCTGATAACGGGGAATCAAGGGTTTGAATTCCGTTCGGGTCCACTGAAGGTATTTTTCCCTAAATGGTGTATCACTCTCCTCCCACGCAAATGCGGTTAGATTACCTTCAAAATGTTTTCTTCCTCATCCCTACCCCATTAGAGTAATTATCGTACATGCGTATATCCTGAACATATAATAAGACGCAGCGATAAAAAAAATCTTGTAAATGCTACAAAATAGATAAATATGGAATTAAACTAATTATCGATGGTATCTAGTGTAAATAATTGCTAAATAGTAATTTATGTTTTTTTATCTTATTTATTTGAGGTATTTAACGGGAAATTTATGAACCGATTAATTATATTATCACACGAAAATTTCTATGAGCGAGAGCGAAAGGCCCTACCAATTTTGCCGGGAAAAGTATTTTCACGTACCTTGACTATTTTTGTGTAGTTTATTTGTTCCCTTTAATTTTAAATTGTGTTCCTAGAAATATTTTATACGTATCATACTACCTCTAATAGGTATTATAATCATAATAGTAACTTAAACACACTCACAAAAACAATGCATCTATTTTTACCATACAGATAGGCCAAACGTGGTTCACAAAAATAAATAAAACTTTTAACATATTTAGTTTCTTGAATATAATATGATAATAGATTAATAATGAACGTTATATTATTAGGATGGTGCAGATGCATGTCAGGCCTCGTTTATCTTTATACTCAACATTTTGGCCAACATGATCCCAACCAGTTGTGTTACAATATAAACCCATTCACAACTTGTTGGCGATGTTGATCAACATGTTGGAGTTTGATGAGCTGGTCATTGCCAACATGTTGTGTTGGCTCAATTATTGTGGATAATAAATAGCCAACAAAACATGTTGGCTGACTTGGGAGGCTCTGCGCATGCGCTATCGAGTCGAGTAGGTCTCTAGCTTAAACGATGCGAGTGTTTTGTTTTGACATTAGTTTAACATCTGGTTTTACAAAGTTTTGTGTTCAAGGAGTGAAACAAAGCGAACACAAACTAAATGAGTGGTGAACATAGTATTATGTTCTTTGGAATGTTACCTCAGCTGATCACAAGAATTTACATAATTGAAGAGATACACCTACTGCAATAGCTAAGGTTTTTTAATCCCATACAGTTTGCTGCGTTTTTTTTTATGCAAGAGTACACTTCCTGCCAACACAATACATAAAGAAACGTCAATTAATAAATAATCCTCCATTACCAAAAATGTATATAGTAATTAAAAACTATAGAAAGGCCCAGGATGTTGGCTCAACAAGTTGTCATAAATAAACGTGGCCTATTTTTCCAAATATGTTGGCTCCCAACATGCTGGGTCCAGCTTGTCTCTTAATAAACAGGGCTTCAGATGAAGTAGTACATTTGTTGATTCCAGCTGTTAACTGACATTACTATAATTTATTAAATACTGTACATGAATGCTTAATGTCAAGGTTGAATTTATTTATGTTTATACCATAAGATAAGCATTACAACAAATGAGGTAAAGCTTAATTCTATAAAACCCAGAGTGGGTGACCTGGTGGTCTAGGAGTAAGGTGTCAGACTTCTGTGCTAGGGGTCCGGGGTTCAATCCTCGGTCCCGGCACAGATTTAACATTTAACTGATTGCCAAACGCTTCCTTCACCTCTGACAAGATGTGTATTAATCACAACTTGCGAATGTGAGGAATGCCAGGCCTCCACCGTGGTTCGGATTCCACGTTAAACTGTAGGCCCTCCATTTCATCTCACAATCACCCAACCATTACACATTAGCGTAAGTGCGTATAACCCGAACGGGTAGTAAGACGCGGTGCTAATAATAATAATAATAATAATAATAATAATAATAATAATAATAATAATAATAATAATATAAAACCCATAACTCCATTTCTGCCAGAGACAATTTTAAAATACATTAGTGGTATTTTAAAAACCAATGAGTGATAGTGTGTATACCCAGCTAGGATTAGAACCCTGACCTTTTCATTAGAGACAAACGGGGTTAGATGAGTCGAATATTGTTAGACTTATCCAATTTCACTTTATTATATAAGATAAAACCTTAGTTTAATCTGTCAAGTTGTTTGTAATTTCTTGTCAAAATATAAAACATAAGCATTATTTGTAGTATATGATTTAAATAAAATCTACTTGTAATTTGTCAATGTGGAAATGAAAATTTGACTCTAAATTAATTTAGTGGTTATTTAACAATTTCATCTTAAGGAAAATATATTTTGATAAGTCTTGTATTTTAACTATGCAACATTGCAATTACATCCCTAGTTTGAATCCTCTGACAAGAAACATATGATTTGCGTCCCGATAATTTTAATAAGACAAATGAAATAATTTTTTAGTCAACAAACCAGTTGCGTTCCAGCTTATCATACCAGGTACCTTCATGGCTTGTTCCATTAGTTTTCATATTTTCATCCACCACGCTCGCTCTTCGGTTCTAACCACACTACCAAAAACACTGGAGGAGCTGCATTCTTCTGGAGAAATTGGAAACTAAGACGAGCAAGAAAGGATCTTTTTTATTAGTGAATGATAGGGAAAAAATTAATTAGCTTTTATTCCACGGTAACAAACTTGAAGTTTTTAGAACAGCTTACTCTCCTTTATACGGACTGAAAGTTTTACGTTACTTGAAAGATTAATATATATATATATATATATTTATATATATATATATATTCACCATTATAGGCAGTGAAGATGACGTATGCAATCTTTTGGTCTTTTTTTTTGCTTCCAAACAAAACTGCAAACCCTTACACTGCAGCTCTTAAACACTTTATTTTAAAAAATTTCGTGAACTTGGTTTAGAGTTTGCTCCATCTATAGTACTCATTGACTTTGAAGAGGCTATTCATGAAACTGTTGGAAGAGTCTCACCTCCACAGATCATCAAAAATATATGGCTACAGATTCTTAAATTGTACCAATTTTAAAATACTTCTTTGGACTGTCATTCCTGAATCATGACGACTTTGACGACTGCTTTACTGATGATCTCATGGCGATCCATCCCAGTGACGACAAAGTAAGAAATTTTACTGAATACATTTTAGAAACCTACTTAACAGAAAATGCAAAATACACACTCCTAGTCTGGGCAGATCAAGCTCGCGCTGCATCACACACTAAAAATTGCTACAAATATTTTCATTCCAAAATAAATGGAATGCTATAATTAGCACACCCGAACATTTTTCAGTTTATAGAAGTGTTTAAAAGTACAGTGCGATTCCTAAAGGATGGAGACGACATCAAGCGGTTCACAAAGTAGCATCCATGAGGGAGCAAGTTTTGAAAAATTAAACTAACAAAATATCTCGATTTATAATTATCAAAGGTGTATTTTTAAACTATTTACTGATGAACAAAAAAATACATTCATTATTAAATGCAAAGCTATAAATAATATACAAATTTCACTTATTTTGATCAGGAAAATTACGTATTGTACTCATTTTTATAAACTTTAGATTCTAAAAAAACTCAATATCTCATTTTTAATTTGATTTGTCTTTATACTTTAATAAAATAAGTGAATTAAGAGTAGGTAAGCATTTATAATATTGAACTATAACTTAAAGTTTACATTTTTTTTAAAAAGAGGGACGTAGTTCATGTTACACCCTTTTGAAACAGGGACGCAATTCCTGTAACGCACTTTTTAAAGAGGGACACAGATGAGTCCATTAGCTTGACTCTAAAATGCAAATGGGATTTACTGTGAAACGCTTAAATGCAGCAGATTAATTCTACACTTCACAGAGGTGTCCTGTCGACGTTAGAAATAATTAATGTTTTTATTATGTCTGTGTATCCCTCCAGTGATAAGGTTCAACCTCTGAACTATGTGCAGTCAGTGTTTATTAAATTGACAACATGGTAGGCAATTATTTAATTTTTTAAAGCATAACAACTCATTTAACTCCGGACAATTATGTTGCCAGTTGGTTTGACAACCAGACGTGGGGCCGTGACGTATTTTTAGGGAAAGCAGAGTTGAATGCACCAGAATTTGGCTCAGAGATTGTAAAACCATGCTTAGTACACCCAATCTGGGTGTAGGGTATAGTTTGATTCTAGGCGTGTTTAAAGCTTCAAAGTAAGGTGCATTTAGACTTATGCCTTATTTAATGCAACATTATATGCGCAGAGGTATGCCTCTTTAGGTGCGTCTTGTAACACGCCTCTTGCGTCTTGCCTCATGCAACCCGACCCGTTTTCACCACCCTTGTTTCTCTTTCCATGCGTCAGTGTGCTTAGAGATGTCGTCGCGTGAAGTACTTGCTGCTGGCGTCGCTGCAGCTATCGTCATTTTACGGCGTGAAAAGAAACGGAAGTGTCGTGAGTTCTGGATGAGTCAGTTTCTAGAGTCACGTTCGTTAAGTGCGGGAATATTATCAGATGTGCGCGAATTAGATAGGATTCAACTGTTTAAGAACTTAACAAGAATGTACCCAAGTGATTTTGATATTTTGATCAGTATAGTTGAACCATTTCTTTGATGTGACCCCAAAAGAATGACAGCAGATGGAACGCGCTGATATTATGATGTTAAGATACGTTGTTACGTTTTTACGTTATGCCGTCCAGTCTGGACGTGGTGGTCTAACGCTACTGGGTTCTGTTGCATATTTGTACCAACCTTGATGTCTTACAACAACAATAATTGCCTTTAATTTAATATCCCACATGGAATTTATGGAATTTTCTTTTTCAAAAATTTTTATCTCATTTTTTAATATTAACATCAACATTTCTATGGTTAAGATACTTACGTGGTGATTTTATACAAGGTTTCTACACAATTTTTCTTTAAATCGTTTTTCAAAACAATTTCAAAATTTTAGTTTTTCTGTTAAGAAACTTGCTCTCTGTTAGAATTGGTTTTTTATCAATCAACTTATGCCTTTTCGATTAATGTTATATATACATATTTAATAAGGAATACATTTCTTTACTTACCGTGGTGTCTCCTTTGGCCATCGTATCCTTTCCTCTTTTCCCCTCCTTCTCCTTCGATTATAAATACCTACGTTTCTATACAAACCACGATGCAGTAACAGTCTCATCAACAGACATACCACTTTTATTACTTTTCTCCTTAGTATTCAAATATTCCCACTGAAAGTATGAACGAAGGCTCTTAATTTTGTTCAACACAGCCTTAGAATCCATGTCGTACGCTTCACCTAGTGACTGTACTGTATCTCTACGAGTGACCTGGCGGTCTAGGGGTAAGGTATCAGACTTCTGTGCTGGGGGTACGGGGTTCAATCCTCGGTCCCGGCACAGATTTATCTGATTGCCAAACCCTTCCTTCACAGGCCTCCACCGTGGTTCGGATTCCACGTTAAACTGTAGGTCCTCCATTTCATATCACAATCACCCTACCATTGCACATTAACGTAAGTGTGCATAACCCGTAGGGGTAGTAAGACGCGGTGCTAATAATAATAATAATAATAATAATAATAATAATGTATCTCTACGCTTAACGTGATTTTCTCGTCGATGTGTGATGACCGCTACAACAATGGATAAATCTGATAATAATTGATAAATTCAATCATTTTTACGGCCACCCATTCCATCACGGATAAAAAACACATAAACATTTTCACTGAAAACACAACTATAAACAACTAGAGAACAGCTATAAAAACCAAAGACATCACCTTCAAACGTTCTCAAGGGACTGCGAGGCAAGAATGATGCAACGTGTTCTGTCAGGGTTGTTTCTCCGGGAAAGCATTCTAACCAAAGCTTGTAGCACCTTATGTTTGTTGGGAAAATATAAGTCTATCTTTGATAATTGTGAGAGAAAGGGGAGGAATACAGCGCTTGGCGGGACAGGTGATCCTTGCTCTCAAACTCTGCCTGTCTTTGCACACCTTGTGTTGCTATACCTCAGTTTTAGCTTATGTGGTGCTGACTGACAGTTCACAGCTGACTTCTGACAGTCAACATTTAGGTATATACCTAAATTTTGACTGTCAGAAGTGACAAATGCTAAAGACACGTTTTTTGCAGATCATATGGTTCGGCGTAGGGATACATAATTTGGTCTGGTAGCTTTTCAAAGCCGTCAGAAGTCAGCTGTGTGCTGTCAGTCAGCACCACATAAGCTAAAACTGAGGTATAGTTATGTTAGAAAACAGTGAAACACGTCTTGCGAACTGGTTAGGCCGCTAAGGGGTGCAGGGGGGGTGGGAAGGGTGAAGAAATGTTAAGAACTTCTCTCTTTCTCTTCAAAGATATATGTAGAATTTTTTTTATGCCACTCACAAATGATACGGATATGACTTAACGTATGAATATGTGAAAGTAGATCTAGTGTATTCTTTTTACTCCCAATTGACATGAATATGCGTGAGAGTAGATCTAGCTACTTTTGACAAAATATGAGGGAACATTGTTTAATGATTAGTTTTCTCGTGAAAAGTGTGATAGTTGTGACCAGAAATTCAATTGATACCAGCAGGAAAACGCTTTTTTCAAGCAGGTCTTGTCGGGAAAGTGGTTCAACTCTAATATTGATTTTCTAAATTAGTCCTAGCCCTGAACGTGAATACTTTTAAATTGGTTTTAGTGAATCGCCCTAGAGCGTGAGGCCAAGTCTCGAACTGAGAAGGGGGAGGAGCAGGGGTGGGGTCTTTACTAATGATTTTTTTAAAGGAAAAAAACGTTAAACTCGTTTACATTGTACTAGTAAAGCTTATGCTTTTTACAGTAAAGAATGACCCCGAGCACGGAACGTTCCCTTGATAGTTCAGTAGTAGATATTGGCGCTGTAGGCCAGTGAACCCGTGTCCAATTCCCACATTCAGATGTAATTTTAAAATCTATTCTAATATGATTAAGTCACGGCTGATCTCCGTAATTATAATCATTCATACCTCAAGCTTCACCTTTCGTCTATACTTAATTGTACAGCATTGCTTTCTTTCTCTTTTTACAAGTGTTAAATAAGTGCGCTTTTTTGGCTGAATAATTTTAATCGACAGAACATTCATTACCTCGTGCAGAAATATAAACTTCTAAGATTCTAGCTAGTAACTCTTGCTCCTATGGATAAGAATCAGAATTATTTATTCCATCAGATCTCTTTTACTTTTGTTAAATAAAAGTTTTTTTTACTTCTTACTTTTACTTCTGCAAATGTGTTATTGTTACTCGCTTCGGTAGCTGCGTGGTCTAGCGCGCTACTTTCGTGTTAGACTAGATTGCCAAATATGGGGATATCAGGGTTCGATTCCGGTCGGGTGGACTGAGGGTGTTTTTTCCTATATGGTTTTCCACTCTTCTTCCACGCAAATGCGGGTGCATTTACTCTCAATTAAACGTTCCTAGCTCATAAACCATTAGTGTAATTATTACATAGGTGTACAATCAAAATGGGTAGTAAGACGTGGGTCTAGTAAAAAAATGTTACTGTATAGTTCCTTAGAATACAATCCACTTCGCAGTAATGTAGTAAGATAAGCATTGGGAACCAGCTAACGGCGTTCCAAACGAGAGAAAATAGACTTCGTTATTTAGATGAAAATTAAATTCTTGTTAGATTATACTGTCGATGATGAAAAAATTATTTTGTCTATGTTTATAACGTGTTAAGGATGAGGAAGTTTGAATTTAGGAAAAACGTGTAATTATATTTTACATGTACTAATGTGTTGTGGTAGAGGAAGGCCAAATTTAGGAAGAGTAGGCCTACACTTATATTTGTGTGGAGTGAGGGTGTAAAACTATATATTCTACATTTTTCGAAAACGACTATAAAGATTTTGCATAAATTGTATATCTAGGGAGATTTTTTACCTAACAAATAACAAGTAAACTTGTATTTTTGATAAAATCTCGTTAAACGGTAGTTTAAAGACAATTGATTTTTTTAATTTTTAAATACTCCGAAATTCGTTTTAATGTTTTCATTAAACATCTGGGGAGTGTTTGATATGGCAAATACATTTTTATACTTGTTTTCCAGGAGGAAATTGGTTTCAGGGTAGCTTATTGATGATTATTTTGTTAGTTTTTGAACTCAGTTGATGGGCTGATTAATCTTTCGTTTTACAGAGTGTTTGTAAAATTTACTGCTTGCTATATTTGGTTTGGGATTGTCATGGTTATCTTAATGTTCTTACTTACTCACTTTATGGCATTAGGAAATCGTAAGTTTATTGCCACACTTACAAAAGTATGGCACCTATTCCTATATTGAACTAGTTCTATCCAGTCTACCACACTACACCTTATTTTTTAGATCAATTCTAATGTTATCCTCCCATCTGCCTCTGTATCTTCCAAATGGCCTCTTATTATCGGGTGTGCCAGTTAGTACCCTACTGTAAAAAAGGTTCTATAATCTCCTATTCGTGTTGCTTGTCCTGCCCACCGTAATCTACGAGACTTGGTCATCGTAACAATGTCTTGTGATGAGTAAAGGCTATGTAACTCTTCATTATGTTATCTCCTCTACTGCCCAGTAACATATCTTTTTGAACCAAATATTTTCCCAAGCACTTTGTTCTAAAACACCATAAATTTGTCTTCGTCAAATAAGGTAAGAGACAACGTTTCACACCCATAGAGAACAACTTATCAAATTATCGTTTTGTATATTCTGCGTTTTACATCCCTTGAAAGCAGGTGAGATGTCAAAAACATACTGACCGAATAGTAACATGTATTTTCCAACTGAAGTATTTTCCTGATTTCCAATCTAATATCGTTATTTCTAGTTAAAATTGTTCCTAAATATTTAAACTCGTAAACCTTGTCAAATGATATGTTGCTCGAAGTAATTTCTAAATTATCGTCCCAAATCTGTTATCTCTGAGGGGTCCTATACTTATTGTCTTTTCAACGTTCACTTTTAAACCTATTTCCTTACTTGTCTATTGTAAAATTATATTTCTATTTTGACATTATATTTTATTCAGCCTGCTTTTCGCGTTTTGAAACACAACTTAAACCAATAGATGATTAATATTTAAATTTAATTTTAGATTTGGTTACTTTTCACTGTGGGGAGAGTGCGTTGGTTCCTCTCGCGTTTAAATAATACTGGCGACTGAGCGCTCTGCCAGCCTTTCCTTTCTCTTTCCTTCCACTACCCAAAATGTCCATGCTCTAATTATGTCAGATTCTATAACGCATAAGCTAGTGCCAGTTTAGTGGCACTGCATGTCAAGGAATGACTAGGCCAAGGGGGAAGTCACAACACTGATGATGTCAAAATATATTTCGGAAAGTATGACTCAACTTTAGCGCTGGTTTGGCACTTTCATGGAGATTAAGGCTCATTTCGAATATTAAGATAATCTTGTCTTATCACCAGCAAAACTTAGCTCCCTTCAACTTTAACGAGTTTAGAGGGCAGGTTATTTCAGAGAAATTTGGGACAAATCTGGCGTAGAACACGCACCTGACTACAAAACGTTAAACTCCTTTTAATTTACTCGGCTGAGAATACTTGAGAATAGATTTTATTATTTTAGGGTTTACCAGAACGTTGCCATCGGAAATGCCGTATCCAAGTTACTTAATAGAAACCTTGGCCTACGACACCAACTCAGGCTTTACGTTCAAACCAGCCTCCCACAGCCTTTGTAAAACAATCATCAGATGGGACCTGTGCTCACTCAAAGACTTGTTGTATGTGCAAATGTCGTCGAGATAAATGAATACCAATTTATACTTTAGGTCATAAAAGACATGCTCTAGAACATGGCTGAGGATCTGTCCGCATATATAATCATTCCTAGGTGAGATTTATTTAACTCAAACACCTTCCAAGGCGTAACGAATGTGATGTACTTCTTACACCGTTAAGTAAGGTCCCATTAAAGCAAACTGGCATTAAGGTAAAATCAGTTCCAACCCCTATCTCTTTATAAATGATAAAAGGCTGACTCATTGCTCGGTATAAGATAGGGCTAAAATTGGATATTCCTATTTACCTTAAGATAATCCCAAAACAATATATTTCCTCCCCTTTGTAAGGAATTAAATAGACCGGACTGGAAAACGCCAAATAAGTGGTCTGAATAACTCCCTTAAATTCCATATCCTGAATAAGTTCCCTAAAAACAGAAAGTTTGGGAGGGGTGCTAGAGTAGGGACCCGACTGGACTGGTTTATCGTCTTCCAGAATGATGTTATATATTAAGACGTCACATTTACCCCATGTAGTTGTAATAATATCAGAAAAACTGTCTACAAGCGGACTTATACCATCCCGCTCTTTCTCAACAAACCAAAAATAGGCTGTAATCTGTCTTAAATAAACGCAACCATACAGAGGAACATAAAGACAAACTAAATCTCTTCACAAAACATGTATATGATAGCTCTAGCTTAAGATAAAAAGTATATTCCCAGAATAACATCATAAGACACTTCAGGAACCACAAATAAACTGTGCTTCCAAGAGAATCTCTTGACTTTGACCAAAAGTAAAACATTCCTATTCACCACACTCCTGACGGTGAACAATCAGTTTCCCTCTCGACCCTTGCTCTTAAAATGCCCCTTACACTGGCATCTATAACATCAGATAGTTAATAAATCTATTTTAACGCCCCCCTTGCTATGAGACCAAGATTCGGCTAATCTCACGGGTATTTTATCCCATACTACCCTATACCTCACTGTCCTCAAAATTGGAGAAGTGAAAAACCCCAGTATTTACATCCGAGCCTCAGTGCATAACAGAGGCTGGCACATTCTACGTCATAAACTCTTTTTCGGACAACAAGGTCCCCTTAATCAAAGAAGCCAGCTTATGGAGTTCAGCCATAGTGGACGATTTACTGTCAAAAACAAATAATGTTTCAGGTACAAGGGAGATACATCTACTAATATTGTATCAACTACATTGCTTTCACTTAAATTGAAATCCAAAAGCTAAGCTGCCTCAGAAACAGACAGAATGAAATTTCTCAAAGATTAATTTGGAAGTTTAAAACTCTGGACAAGGAGCCTCCAAAAATCTTCGCCGGCTCTTATGGGAACAAAAAAATCTAAAATATTACCTCTCACTTAATTCCACTACATGACCTGATGCAAACCTTATGAAAAATGTTGGGTAAGATATCAAAAAGTTTTCCCCAAACAAAAGACAAATAAATGGTACGGCGCACCGCACAGACTTTCTCTCTCTTTCTATAAACTCGTAAGATTTCTGAACGGAATAATGTACATTGTATCATCACCACTCCACATAAGAACATGCATAAAATAATATACAATGATATAGAATCAATGAGAAAAGAGGCGCATCTTTGTCCACCTAAGAA
>CABFWB010000202.1:177631-199870 GCA_902151455.1 Timema bartmani
GTAGCCATTTTGTTTGGAATATTTATTAATGTTCATAAATGAAATTTAATCAAAATCGTTAGAGCCGATTTTGAGAAAATCGACTTTTTCTCTTTTTTCCCTTCAGTAAACTACCCTTAATTTTAGGGGTAGATATCCAATTCCAAAAACCCCTCGGGGCAACCCTATGAAAACCCTAGATATCAAGTTTCAGCTCAATCGGTAAAATAGTTTAGGCTCTAGTTGGAGGTACAGACAGACAGACAGACAGACAGACGGAAATTCAAAAACCACTTTTTCGGATTCAGGAAGTCATTAAACGTCAAAATTCATCAAAATCTCGAGTTCGATTTTTTTGACGATCACCATACTTTCTCTACCTGTAAGATAGAGAGAAAGTAAAAATTCTGATTCTGAACCCAGCCTCAGACGACAAATATTGTTTATCTCAACCAAAAATGAAAATAAGGAACGGGTAGTTAGACGCGATGCTAATAATAATAATAATAATAATAATAATAATAATAATAATAATAATAATAATAATAATAATAATAATAATAATAATAATAATAATAGCGATAAAGCATTAGTCAAACGTTTTGGATCAAATAAGCTTAGTTTTGATATCTTATTTAAAAGAAAAACTAGTAATAGTAGCTATGGCAAGATCGTCTCGATCGTCTGCAATATTTGTATGTAGTGTGTATAGTACATAGAGACGTAATCATTTTATTGACGAGTAGCCTACCTGGCGAGCTAAAATTAATTACTAAATGACAATGACGCTATGCACTCTAATTAATTATGTACAGAAACATAAAAACTACCGACAATGTGATAATCTAATAATTTTGATTACCTATTATAAAAATATTGTTTTAATGCAAATACTAACCAATTTTGTACAAAGTCAAGTTGACTCAATTTCGTATTAATTAAGTCAATAAATAACAATGTATCAATTAAATAAAGTAAATTTTCAATAAATGAACCTTTTCTCAAAATATGTTTTTTTTGACACGTTCAACATAAATTAAATCTCTTTACAATAAAATAAAATTAGAATTGGTTAGAAATGGTTGATCCTACAGTAAGTTAGTTTCCAGTATGAGAAATTAGTATTTACAGAATAAAACAAACTCTAATGGTAATTCTCCCAAAGACCCATCTTGAATACGACTAATTCTCCTTCAGAAATAATATTTCATCAACGTTTTAGAGTTTAGACCATTCGAGTAAGATAGACTCGAGCACAAAATGAGAGATCTCAGGAATAAGGACCCTAGTGACTGATTTATATTATTCAAAAAATACTATATTATTCACGTGATTTTAGATTCGCTGTGGAAACTAGAGTTGAAGGGAAATTATAAACGAAGGATGGCTAGTTCATATAATTTGAAAACACAATACAATGACGTGACTCTCGATCTAGCGTGTAGGATGGGATTGGGAGGGAAAGCGATAGAAAGGTAAACTAATTGTATACATTTTAATTTAATTTTTGGCTTGCAAACCAAAAATACTATAGGGCCTAAGAAATATTATGTTCTAATATAAACAGTAGGACCTACACTTTTAAATGCTATGCTAAAAACTGAAATATATTGCAAACTTAATAGTATAGCATTTTGATAAATTAGTCAATGATAGTAAAAATAAAATTCAGATAGCCTTAATTAAGTTAAATTAAAATTAAATTATATTTTTTTACTATCATTGACGAATTTCTCAAACCATTATATTGTAAATATTTCCTTACTCAAATTTAAATGTGTTCTTTATATCCTAATAGTATTTGACTAAAGGAATCTTAGCAAAAATAACTTTTTAATTTATAATGTATTTATATTTCAGACAAGAGATCGAGGCTCTTTGCCACGTGTATAGGAAACTGGTGAGCAACAATTCCCTAAACATCACTTCCGTAAGTGGCAGCGTGACAACAGGAGCTGTCACTGCGACATCTACTGGGATGTCCCCATCTGTGTCTGTGTACGAGGTGCGTGGAAAAATAGGTCTATGGGTGTTAGAATAACCCAGAACAGGACAATCAAGGGATATATAATCAATGAAATACTTGTTTACCAGAGGGCAACATATTATTTAAAACAAGCATATTAAATTTATCGAAAAATATTGGACATTAAATTTTTACATCGACTATGCTATGCCTGTCTAGCATAAGGACAATATAATTAATGTTATATTTATTGGTTTAGTAGAGGACAGTCAATTAGGCAAATTGAACGACTCTTGAATGACTCTTGAACGAGAGCTGTGAACGAACTACTCTTGCTTCGCAAGCGAGTAGTTCACGCCGCCATTACACAATGCATTAGAAAGAGTCAGGAGTGTTTGTCATTCACGACTCTTCTGTCGTTCTTCGTTCGTTACTATGAAAAAATCTAATATAAATGCTTACTACCGTTACTAGATAGCAGCACTGCCTACAATATTAAAACTAACTATTTTTCTTAAAATCAACAGACATAATTCTGTGAAAAAGACACTAAAGGCTATATGATAAGGTTAGTTATTATAAGTAATATGCGTAAATAATAAAATTAAAGAATCAAACGCAATAGGCTTCGGATAAATTACACATAAATCTTAATTCGTTCATAAGTTGAAATGGAAGGGACAGATTTGCACGCTCGGAGCGGGAATTGTGATAACTAGTTAACGCTCGCTCATCAAGTTACGGTGTTGAAGGGGTGAAGGGATTGGGAGCGAGTGAGCCATGCGGTGAACGATATGACTACTATGAACGACTCTACATGAACGACTATTTTGAGTGAGCGAGCTTATGTGAGCTAGCTCGCGTCAACGAGCTGGTTCGACCCATCACTAGTACACAATATTATTTTGTATCACGCCACAACATCTCTTACCATCTAGGTCCATCGCTTAGCCAAGAATCCTTCCTCATTCTCACACACAGACACAGCTGCCACTTCTTCCCCTAGCGGCGACATCAAACACTCTTATCACCTACGATGCAACACCCACCCTATGTTAAAATAACTACCAACACATTATAACCTCACAAGTTCTTAGTAATTCCCAGAGAGGCCTGCCTGTCGAATAGTTTTAAACGAAAATGTATGTCTTGAAATTAACGTGGAAACTAAAACGTTTAGTGTAGTTTTGTATATAAGTATTTTCTGTTTGATCAAAGAAAACCATTTTTAAAAAAACTTTATTTAGCTAAATATTCATCACTCTGCTACTAAAGAGTGCTAATAAAACAAACAAAAAAATGTTAAAATTACATAATAAGTTTAACCTTTACTTACTGATAACATTTTAGCTACTTAATTATTACGTAAACTTATATTGCAGGGCTTGGACCGCATCGTGTTCCGAGATCTACTTCACAATACGTTTGACCTGGTGACTGAAGAAGTATTGATGGACCGAATCTTCTGCGCTTTCGACCGTTGCAATTTGGGTGTAATACGGCTTGAAGAATGGGTTACAGGTCTTTCTGTGTTTCTTAGAGGAACTTTTGAAGAGAGGACCACCTTCTGTTTCCTCGTGTATGACCTCAACAGTGACGGCTTTATTTCGCGTGATGAGATGTTCCACTTACTCAGGTGACTTAAATTAATTTAACATGCTCTTTACCAGCTTGTTTGGTTACAAGGTTTGTGTAGTTAATTTTGACTCAGTACTGTAAACAGGGATTAATTTTGTATAACTTCTTTGAGGAAGAGTTTTCCATAATCTTTCAAAGTTATTACCAAGGCAGTTTTTCTCTCATAATTTTTCATCCCTTTTTTTATTTTTTTATTAATTTATTTATCACCACGTCTTATTACCCGTTTGGGCTATACGCTTATGTGATAATTACTCTAATGGTTTTAGCGACTCGGGAGGTTAATATTTATAGGAAGTGTACCCGCATTTGCGTGGAGAGAGAAAGTGGAAAACTAATCTGGAAAAACCACCCTCAATACACCCGACCAAAATTCGAACCTCGATCTCCCCATCATCGACAGTCAAGTATATTTGTGTTTAATAATAAAATGGGTCACGTAGCTCTTTAGTGTCTCAATATTGGCGGATACAGTAGCAAACAAGACAGGACAGTTCTTATATTTATCAAAATAAATCCGGTGACAAGACGTACATCAAATTGGCCCACCACTTTCTCCAAATAAATTGAGATTCATAGTCCTTTGTGCTACGTTTGTGCTACGTTTGTGATCATATGTGACCGAAGCTCAATGTTTGTGCTATTAAATTACTCAAATTATAACGATTTTAATGTGGTGGGCCAACTTTGTTTCAAGCTGGCCCGCCACATTTTTTAAAACATCCTATCTTGATTTTAAATACACCAGTGATCCATTTGTGCTAATATGTGCCCAAAATTCAGCTTTTGTGCCATCAAATACGCTTGTTACAACGATTTTAAGTCTGCTGTCCACTGTTGCGGGGCGGAGTCAGGCGGGGCGGATTATTTGGTACCATACTGATAGCTTGCTCGTCCATTGGAGCGAAGCGGGAAGTCTAATACTGCACAACTGGAGCACAATAATTGACTGTGTATATTTGAACTTTTTTTTTGTAGAATGAGGCGGTCAACATGGGAAACGTATTTTACAATAATACTGACAACTGTAAAAAGCTTTGTCAATATTTGATTTGGAATGAGGTTGTATAAAGACATGCGCGCCTTGAAACAAGAGGGCGTATGCAGGGCTTGTTGTCGGGAGTATTGGTTTTCTTAAGGCTTCGTCAAGTATATATTTAATAATTTTTATTATTAAGGATTTTAACTTATAATAATTTTGCAAGTTTATTAAAATGGTTTTAACTAATTATAATAATAAAGGGAAGACTTGTGAGATAGAACTTAATTTTGAATACCAAATTTGTAATTTTAATGCAAAAATAATAATAAAACCGTACATTGGCCTAAAATATTTTAGTATTAATATAAAAAAAATAGGTATGTATTATAATGCATGGCTATCATACTAAACTTATTGATAGTATTGGTGTAAAATTCTAGTTTAAAACCCACTTGTTTTTCTGCACATTAGGGTTGAAAGAGTTATTGGCTAGGTCATGTAGGAGATAAAGCAAGGGGTAAGAGTAATTATTTACAATATTAGGGTATTGGATTCAATAGTTTTGATTATTTTCTATGCAGGGTAGCGGGTGGATTTCCCTCCTTCCCCACTCTATCTGCTTCTGTCTTGAAATTAGTTATCTAAATAAATAAGAAAACCTATATTTAAAGGTACGGCCAGACTGAGCAAGGAACGACTAAAAAAATAAAATTGAACATTTCAGTTGTAATGAGAGGTGGCCAGACTGGGGCGCGCGAGTAAGCCTAGCAATGCGCTTTAAAGATAGAACTAGTTCTAATTTTAAGCGCGCATTCGAGCTGGAACATTCTAACTTATACAGGCGCTGGGTAACATTATTGTTTGTTGGTTCATTGTGTGCTAGAAAAACTTTTTAATTTGACATGATATTTGACTTTTTTATTATTATCGATAGGTTTATCACACTTGCTACTAACGGCCTAATTTAATTGGTCAGACCATAAATTATATATATATATGTAAAACTAATGTATAAATACTTAAACATTATAATCAAAGTTGGCCTTTACAAATAAGAATCACTTTCAGCGCGGAGAGAGGATTGGAAACCACAACAATAAATCACTTGTCAAAAACTGTAACATTGTGTTAAAATAGGACTCGCTCCCATGTAAACCTTCACACATAACTCGTCTTTTGGATTCATACTACCCGCTCCAAATATTATCGAAAATAATCTAATCCCTACAATAGTACACTTCTCTATTGTAGTTCTCGTAATTTGATACAATGTAATAGACAATTCTAATCAATATTCAATATCAATGCAATAGAATCTATCTTGTGGTTAGAGCAACCACCTAGACGAGCAACACCGGGTAGAAGCCGAGTACGGGGATTTGACCACGCGAGCCACGAGATCCTTACAGTCGAAGTCCACACCAACCAGATCAAATCAACACTGAAGAAGACTATGCCGAACTAACCTCGACCAATGGAATACTACCCACCTGCCCTCTGATGGTAGAATCATGTACTACGGAAACAACATCCGATGGCAGAAGAACTGTTCTAGAAGGCGGATGGGGCAACAACAACAATAAAGCTACGTGACGTCGATTGCTTCTAGAACAACGCCACCGACAAAATTGTTCTTTCCCCCCACCTTGAATCCCGGCTATGACAACCCCTATTTAAAGTGATGAACATGTATTGTAAAAATGACTATTCAATCGACACTGGATGGAGGAACATTGTCCTAGGACCAGGACTCTGTCAGGATAATCCTTGATAAACTACGGACGTAAACTATGGCAACATATATATTGAACTCTAAAATTAAACTTTAACTTTTTGTGTAAGACATGTTGGGCGTTGTGAATTTTTTTTTGCACAATAATTTTCTTTACCAGAACTTTAAACTTTGATATGAGACACTATATTTGTGTCTGTCGCCACTTGGGCGCTAGAGTCAGCTGTTTTTTTTTTTTATCTATTAGATAACCACAACTATTAGATAATTTTGTGTTGGACACGTTTATAAATATTTCATTTTGAAATAGTGTTGCTAATTATTGTTATGATTTCTTTTGTTATGATGAATATATATTAAATTTAACTTTGTAACGTAAATTTTTTACAGAAAAAATTAAATTAGTGATTAATTTTATAGTAGAACATTGTTCAAATATTTTCGCTAGACTTTGTTTATAGTAGTTTATTTACTTTGAGTTCGCAAGTAAATGTGAGTTTCTAAACTTTGAGTCTAGGTCAGATAGTCCCGCAGGAGTTTGACTAAAGTCTGTTAGCCAAACTCTCACGTATTTTAAAATGTCTAATAAATATACTTTATATTTATTATTAAATTTGTTGAAGTCTGCATTGGTTGTAGTAAATCAGACGCCTTTGGAACAATGTAATAAGGCCCATAAGGCCCTTATATAAACTTTACAAGTTTTATTAAGGTATTCGTTTCAACACAGTGGGTTGTTTGTCTCTTCAAGACTAGCCCATCTGATTGTAAGATATGTCAAGAATGAGGGAAGTTTCTCTCTAGTTAACTGCGCGAAATGACTGTTTATTTCTATTATGATTTTCCACAGAGCTCAGTACGATCATTGAGACCATGTAAAGAATTCTGCTTTGTTTTTGCTTTGAATAAACCGTTTATATTATTGTTATTTTATCTTTTTGTGTGTTCATTAGATTACAACCCTCCCCCTACCTTTAAGTTATCTGTTGTCATAC
The DNA here is from genome assembly GCA_902151455.1 of Timema bartmani. Taxonomy (NCBI): domain Eukaryota; kingdom Metazoa; phylum Arthropoda; class Insecta; order Phasmatodea; family Timematidae; genus Timema; species Timema bartmani. The sequence continues at coordinate 184,924 of CABFWB010000202.1, forward strand.
GGAAAGGTTGGAGAGAGGGTTGTAACAAAACCAACTTCAGTTCACTGAGCCAAGATTAGAACCTTTGCCTCCTCGTCAACAACTATCGAGAGCTATCTGATAATCACTAGCTCTCTTGCCAGTTTGTCGCTCAGTCGCTCGCGCGCTTGTCAGTCTGGCTGGACCCTTAAGGCTTACATACAATTAGCCCCCATTACTATTTTAACCATAATTATAATACTGTTTATTGTGGAATTATTTTCATCGCTAACTTTTTTTTTTAACTCAACCTATTATTTTTCAAACACATTTAGTTTACTTTTAACAACTGTTCATCTTTCTAAAACCTATTCAGCAATGTCTGGATTTAGATGTCTGAACAATTTTCATAGATCCCTATAAAATAACACCAAAAATAAAAAAATTGCTTGTTTAAACTTTTTTTTTTAAATGAACGAAAGCTTGTAATGAATGCACACGACTAAAACAAACACGCACTTTACAAAATAATGGAAACTAAAACATACATTCATGTTTTAGTGGACTCGGTTGCAACGAACATTCGGCTATATTGAACCTAATTAATTATTGGTTCTAGCCCACATACATTTCAATATGTTTTTAAAATGAGGGTCAATCGTTTGTGCTCTATTTGTGTTCATATGTGCCCGAACATGAACATTTGTGCTGTGAAAATAGACCTTTTAGATAACATTTAATGTGGTGGGCTAACTTGAGTTCAAGCTAGCCCGCCACATATTGAAAAACACAACATAACAAAATTCTATTTACGTAACTCCATTGTGCTCCGTTTGTGCTCATATGTGCCCGAAAATGAAGATTTGTGCTCTAAAGTTAGGCACTTTAGAGAACATTTATTGTGGCGGGCCAACTTGAGCCTTCCCTATATCGTAGGCCTAACCTGTAGAAAACTTGAGTTCAAGCTGGCTCACCATATTTTGAAGGAATCAATGTAACAAAATTTTGTTTGTGCCATTTGTTTGTGTTTCGTTTGTGTTCGTATGTGCACGAATATGAACTTTTGTGCTGTGAAACTAGGCCTTTTAAATATCATTTAATGGGGCGGGTCAATTTGAGCTCAAGCTAGCTCGCCACATTTTGAAAGATATAACATAATAAATTTCTTTTTACGTCACTCCAATGTGCTCTGTTTGCGCTCATATTTGCCCCAAAATTAACATTTTTGCTCTAAATATAGGCAATATAGATAATATTTAATGGGGTGGGCTAGCTTGAACCTTCCCTATACTATAACCTGTAGAAAACTTGAGTTCAAGCTGACCCACCACATTTTGAAAAAATCACTGTACCAAAATTCTGCTTGTACCATTCGTTTGTGTTTCGCTTTTGCTCAAACGTTCCCGAACATGAACTTGTGTGCTATGAAACTAGGCCTTTTAGAGAACATTCAATGTGTTGGGTCAATTTGAGCTAAAGCTAGCACATGACATTAAATGTCATCTTAAAAGTATAATTTTAAAACACAAATGTTAATGTTCCGGCATATATGAGCACAAAATAATACCAAATGAATGGTGTTTTCAAAATGTGGTGGGCCAGTTTGAACTCAAGTTTTCTACAGGTTACGGTATAGGGAAAGCTAAAGTTGGCCCGCCATATTAAATGTTCTTTAAAATGCCTAATTTTAGGGCGCAAATGTTAATTTTCTGGCACATATGAGCACAAACGAAGCACAATTGAATGACGTAAATATAATTCTGTTATTTTGTATTTTTCAATATGTGGTGGGCTAGTTAGCACAAACGATTGAACAAAAAAAAAAATTACTTTCGGCAATGTGGCGGGTTAACTTGGGTTACGTCATTTTAACATCAAAATGCCCTTAGATCAAACATTTTATTTTTAACATGATGACTAAGAAACCTATTTTCTATCAGTTGTTTTTAAAACAGAAGGGAAGGAGAAGGGGGTCATATAGGATACTTCCAAGTACAAGGCCGAGCACCTGGATACCTTTTTTTGCGGCAAGTAAAGATAGGCAGCCTGATTTGCTATTAGGGGGCGGCCAGACTGAGCGAGCGAGCGAGCAACTAAAATATAAAATAGAACACATTGGTTGTAATGAGAGGGGGCCAGACTGGAGCGAGCTAGCGCGCTTGAAAGATAGAACTGGGTATATTTTTCAAGCGCGCGCGCTCGACCCGGTACAGTCTAGTTTACAGGCGCTAGGCAATATTATTGTATGTTGGTTCATATGAGTACTAGGAAAACTTCTCATCTTGACATTTTTATTACTATCGATAGGCTTAGCACACTTGTTACTAACAGCCTAATTTAATTGGTAAGATCATAAACCATACATATATATGTATATATACACATATATGTAAAACTGATATATTAAAATACTTCAATATTATCAAAGTAGGCATTTACAAATAAGATTCACCATTAGCGTGGAGAGAGGATGAGAAAACCACAACAATAAATCACTTGTTAAAACCCTCCTCAGTTCACTCAGCCAAGATTTGGAGCCTCCTCGTCAACAACTAACGAGAGCTATCTGCTAATCACGCGCTCGCTCACCAGTCTGGCCACCCAGTCGCTTACGCGCTCGCTCGCACTCTTGTCGGTCTGGCCGAACCCTTACACGTGACTAAGTCAACCAATTAGCACAGTGAGTGACACTTTGTGACCATTTACCCATTGTCTTCACTAATCCCTTTCTTCAAGAGGATGTTTGAAACTTGAAACACAGCTTCCTGCTCATTATGGTTAAGATTTTTGAGAAGTGTGTAAAAAGCACATAATCCTGTTCAACGGAATTTTGTTAGCGTTTTGTAATCTACTTTGATAGCTCAAGGTATAGTACTTACAACCAATTTACAAAATTTTATGATAGTTGCTCTTGAATTGAAATTTTTACTTTTTATTTATTTAAACTTTCGATGCGTCAATGTTGTTAAAAGTATATAGCAAACAAACCAGCACGTGGTATAAGTGTCAAGCTCTTTGCAGACGGGTAGGTCGGGGTTTGTACCCCAGCTAGGTATACCGAGTGTGCGTATTCCTAAATTGTTACCCAGATTCACTACACGCACATTCCACTGCATTTTCTCTAAATTCTATCTTTCTCGTCTCAACCTAAATCTACCAACTCTTTGAGGAATATATTATCAAAATTAATATAATAAAAACAAATGCCATGGTAAAAATTAGTAGAACTTAATATTGCACACACACTGAAATGGCCTTCTTACTATTTAATTTTGTAAGTTGAGGTACTAAAAACCTCAATAAATGTAATTAAAAATGTATTCCCTCATTTAACAAAACAGATTTGGATATATATTTTGTTAAAATTGTAGGGAAATCAAAGCTATCGTAGAAGTTGTTATTTGTTCGTACATTTTACGGATTATTTGGGAAATTTTGCAGCTATCCCTGCCCAAAGCCTACCCTATTAGCGTCGTAGTATTTGGAGAGCCAGGACGGGTATTAATACGCAGTGTATTATAACATAGTGAGGTTGGTCGACATTTGTATAGTTATTATTAGCACCGCGTCTTACTACCCGTTCGGGTTGGATATTTGTATAAATTTACTGAATTTAGACATCGCTTGACATAATAAAATGCATACAAGAATGAAATAATAATCAAAATTAATCATGACATAATATGAGAGTGCCATCATTTATATTATCTAGTTTGGTAATTATAGAATATTATTTGTAAATTAACGACCAATCTGGAAACTTTTTTCTTCTATTTCAAATTCTTGTCTAGTTATTCTGAGTATCTTTTTAGACTGATATGCTAAATAAAAGCAGGCAAACTTTAATTTAGAGTGTGTTATATAACTTACTAATGTTATAATGAATTGATCAAGTCAGTGTAATAGATAATCAAATATAATTAAAATTGTTCTTTAAATTATTAGATGGTCAACACGCAGTAAATTAAGAACATAGATTAAGATAATAATTATTAACATTCAGTGGCGTAGCTAACAATATAAAGAAGGTGAGACTGAAATTATAGATACAATTGACTTACCTAGTATTCTCTTCACTAGCTCTAGCCGACTATATAGTGAATCTTATAAAAATCACTGAGTTTTGTGCATACCACATGACAAAGATTGTAGTGGCACTTTCAACAAGAAATGTATCAGTTCGTCCCCTTCCTTTTTAAAACTAGATTACAACTAACTTACTTTAAAATAAATTGAGCGTGCCCAGTACACAGAACTATGTATCTAAAGTAAAATATAAAATTAACAATATTTTTAGAAAGGTAATGCTCTAGTTTCCAAACAGAAAAACCACCTATGATTCCAGACTCTCAGTGATGTAAATACTGGTATCTATAAAAATATTAACTATATTGCTTAACTAACTTGTCATAAATTGTGTTCTTTGTACGTGAAATAGTTTTTTCCGTAGGCCTATGAATGTTTAAAAGTGATATTTATTTCTTAATGTCTTAAGTACCGTGCGTTGCCCGAGAGAGTCTTTTTTGGTTTAGTGGTTATACAGTAGGCCTACGTATAAAAATGGTTTATGGTGCATTAAAAACTAACGTGTCATCAAAATCCGGGTCCTGAATGCACTCAGATAAATACACTTTGGACCCTAAAAATTATATGAGCCCTAACATCCGTGTGGATGGCAATTGGCAACCAGATTAAATGTTGTTCCAATGTTTAAGACCACTTGGCCATCGTTGTGGAATAAAGTGGATTCCTAAAAGCGCAACATTTAATTCAAGATAAATTAGTTTGAAAGCTATTTTTAAAATTAAACACTTCTATTAGTAATGTACAGTACATTATAATATTGTTTATGCAGTGACGACGAGATACATCAGCCCAAGTCTTAGATACGAAAACATTTTAAGGATATAAAATATTATCTTAGTAAATCTATTCTTGGCTTGTTAATTGCCTCTCTATAGAGACAAGTTTAAATATAAAGTCAATTGTGCTCCATTTGTGTAGTATTAGCCTTCCCGCTTCGCTCCAATGGACGAGCAAGCTATCTTCCACTAGGTACTGTACATGAAGCCCATTACGTCTGTATTCACTTGTAGAGTTCCTCATGTATGATTTCAATAGCTTTATGGACGAGAAAGAGGTAGGTGGATAGCGAGGTCTGGAGGAAGGGGATTCAACCCTTAACCCCCCTCCCCCCTTTAGCTGCCCCAGTGAGTGTGTGTGTGTGTGTGTGTTTCTTAAACTCCTGAAACAAAAAATAATTGAAAGGAATGTAACACCCCTACCATTTCCGAAATCATTACTATGTCATCATGACAAACTTTTCGGTAATCTAGAATATGATTATAATATTGATTGTTTCAGAAATTGCCTGGTAAAACAACCTCAAGATGAAGATCCTGACGAGGGAGTTAAGGATCTCGTGGAACTAGCTCTCAGGAAGCTGGACCAAGACAAAGATGGGAAGGTGTCATTCAGTGACTTTCAAATCGCTGTCAAAGAAGAACCTCTATTGATGGAAGCTTTTGGTCAATGCCTACCTGTGGAGAACTCTTGTCAGACATTCATATCTACTTTGCGCTGTTAATTATAAATGTGCCTTTAATCGTTCACCTGTATGTTTTGTGGTGATTTCAATCAGATGGTTATTTAATTCTACTTCAAATTAATACAATTTCCAAACATGCCAAGGATATAATTTTTACAAATTATCAAGTGTGTGTATAACTAAATGGAATGTCCTTGTAGATATGAAGGATGAGTTTGTTTCTCTAATGACCAGCTCGTATTTTAATTTCTGTAAATTGAAACAATTATTGTTCTTAACTCAAATAAATTTTTTATTCCTGCTCGCTAAACCTCTTCTAGAACAGTATATATTTCGCTTGGGATATCTAAATGATCTATAATACGGATACAACCGCATCAAGTATCATATTCGTAAATCCTGTATAGCCCAGTGGTAAAGCTTTGGCGCACTAAGTTAAGGATCCCGGCTTCGATTCCCGTGCCCAGGTTTTATTTTTCAAAGTTTAGGAATAGCCTCAGCTGTTTTGGATTGATCACAATTATAGTAAGTAGTGTAATGAGTAAGAATTATATAAATTTGTAGTAACCAAATTGCACGTCATTGATTTAGGTACCTAAGCTTGTAAATATTGATATCCTTAATTACAAAACCAAGTGTGTCAAAAGTGAAATTCGATCTTCACACAAGATTCATCTATTGGAAGGTAGACTCTATAAAAGCCAAACAGTTTTCAAGTGTAGGTATATTTTCTGAAGCTAAATAATTTTCGAATTTAGTAAGATTTTTAACACTATCCTCTAGTCAACGTGATTTCGTCACTCAAGGACGTAGAAAGGACATTTTTCCGGGAGGGGGGAAGGGGGTCGTCCACTTGAAAGTTAACATGATAATGTACATTATTTTGGATACATTTTCTTAGTAACTCTTCTTACTACTCGTTTGTGCTACACGCTTATGTACTAAATACGCTAAGGTGTTTGGGACGAGGAAGGTTAAATTTATAGGAAGTGTACCCACGTGTGCGTACAGGAAGACTGGAAAACCATTAAGAATATACCACCCTTAGAACAAATGACCATGATTTGAACCTTGATCTCCCCGTTATAGGCAGTCCAGCCTTAAACGAGAGTGGTGCTTAAGACGCTTCGGTCACCAAAGCGGCTCTACAGTTACATTAAAACTATGCCCATTTTTATTTTGAGTTGTGAGCCTCAGGTCTACATAAATCATTATAGAACTCTGTTTGAAACTTTTTAGATATTATAATTTAATTCAGAACATATAATTTAATTATTAATTAGTTGTTACGGGGAGAAGATTATACATATTCACCATAGAGAGAAAAATAACATTGCATGTTGAAGTGGAATTATGTGCATATAAATATTGATAAGCTATATAGGCCTACTATATAAGTGTGATTGTGATTATATATTATGCATATTGTATTTGTACATAAAATACAAAATCACAAACGTGATATATAAACACAAACACATAATTAATTCCACTTTAACATTTAATGTAGGCTTATTATTTTCCATAGTATATTTGGTAAACTTAAAATTAAAGTCTACATAGTGACTATAGCTCTAGTTTTTACACAAACAATAAATTGTTAAGCATGGCCTTATTAAATACTAGCTAAATAACCTGCTCTTCGCGTGGGATTGTTTTATTATAGGCCTACGTTTCATCTTTCCAGCTCGAGCGGATTGGAGGATATGGAAATCATCCCCTCCCCCCGCTTTACTCCATTAAGGGTTGAGTTTTGAAAAATTAAACATTAACTATCAACCTTTACCTAAAAATAACCTCTCTGCCAAGTTTCATCTTTCCAGCTCAAGTGGTTTGTAGGATACATAAAAACCACCCCGTCCCTGCTTCACCCCCTTAAGGGTTGAATTTAAAAATAATTAAAAATAATAACTCTCGGTCTTTACATAAAAATAACCTTTCTGCCAAAATTAATCTTTCCAGCTCAAGCGGCTTATAAGATACGGAAAAACCACCCCCTCCCCGCTTCACACCCTTAGGGGTTGAATTAAGCAAAAATCTAAAAAATCCTCTAACGCGTATTTCCTCGATTTTGACAAAGAACACTCATGTCAAACTTCGTGTTTCTAACTCAACCAGTTTCGGAAATGCATGTACCCTTTAAGAAAGCCACCAACCCCGTTTTCACCCCTTATGATAGGAATATCGAAAATTCTTCGAACATTTATCTTTTAGATTTTTATAAAGAACACTCATGTCAAATCTCGTGTTTCTAATTAAACTGGTTTTGTAAAAAGCCTATTTTTAACCCCCTTAACCCCCATAGGGGTGGAATTTCGTAAAACCCCTTGTTATCGTGTAACGTATAAAAGAGCTATCCTGATATATTATTTGTTTGTTCGCCACAGTTAGTGAGATATTTTATATAATTATAGAATTGGGTTCTAGTTTGTTGTTCTGTATGATAATAATTAAAATGGGATATTGTCTTATTTTAGAAAACAAAAGTTCTGGTGTTTTATAGTTTTTATTTTAAGTAGATAAACAGTTTTTTGCTAGATATTTCACACGTTGTAGATATTAATAAGAGCCCGACTATTGCGTTATATGCATGATCATTCCCGACACGTGAAATTTATAGCACAGATTAATGTGTCATAGACTCAACCTTCACGGCTCCTCGTCAGGAAGGCAAGTGAAGTGATGCGTACCTTGAAGAGGTATATCTAGCGACATTTCCTTCTCGAAACTTCCCAAAAGAAAAAGGTGTGGTCATCCAGGTGCATTTCTGTTCACAAAACTGCGTTGGATTTTCAAACAGAGACGTAGAAAGATGTCGCCATACCTTGCAACTTAACAACTTAACATAAATATATCTTACTACTCGCTCTCATTTATAATATCGTAATTTTGAATACAAATGTGAATAATAAATTACTGGGATGTATAATTCCATATCATTACAATCGGATGCCTACGACCTGAAAAGAACCTCCCTGCCGATTTTCAAGATTCCGTGTCCATTGATGAGTGAGTGAGTGAGTGAGTAAGTCAGGGCTTTCGTCTTTATAATATTAGGATTAAATGAAATAAACAGGATAATAACACACATATTTTATAAACAAACAATATACTAAACTTAAATAACGAAGAATTTCAGATGTAACTTAAATAACAAAGAATTTCAAATGTAAACACCGCAACATACATAATCTAACAAGACATGCAGATACAACAAAAACTAAATAAACAAATCAATCCAAATGTACACCTTTATATTTATACTTTACTGAAGGGTCTGTTGTAGTCTCAATTTTTATATAAAAGTTAGTAGGCTTCCTTAAGGTGGGATGGAAGGGAACGCGAGAAAAGGCCAGTGTTTTTTCGGTTTTTTCACAGTTCTTGATTATCTGTAATGAGCATGGCGGCATTATCTAACAAACTTTTTAAATGAAGATAAAAAGTTATCATTAAATTCCAGAACAGCCTCGACAGATAATCAAGAAATGTTGAGGTCATCATGTGAAGAAAATCAAGTTCTGTATTTGTACTGGAGCAATATTTTACATATTTTGACCAAATAAATGTTTTGCCATAAAAACGGCCGAAACACTGACTTTTTTTTCGCAACTTCTTCCAGCTCACCTTAAGTTGGGTGATTATTTTAAGGAGAAGTATAATAAGGGTGTTTAGACATACTTGACAAAATTTTAGTTAAGAACTAAGAACTCTCTTTTGTATTAAACTATCCTAGCACTTGAATACAAAAATGAAAGAAACAATTTGTTTCATACAAATTTTACACTTTATTGTTTACATTTAAAACATGTCTTAAAATAATTGTTTTGTGATCGGAATGAACTTTAATAAGCTCAACATTTACTGCAAAGATAACTTTTGAAGTGAAGGTAGTCTTATTCTTATTCATAAAAAACTATAAAACATCAGAATTTTTAATTTCTAAAATAAGACATCATCCTTTTTTTATTATAATTATATAGAATAGCAAACTTGGATCCAATTCAATCATTATATCAAATGTCACCATAATGGTGTCGAACAAACATTAATATATCAGACTAGCTCTTTAAACGTTACACCCGGTGGCACCTCTACGACATGAACTCGCTCAGCTCACAGCCCGTGAGTCACAGGCCTCGTGATGACCCTTGCCCTTTTATCCACCTTGACAATGTTTAGTCTAATGAGAAGGCAAAGATTTTGGCGGATCTATATCAATTGAAGTAAGCTCCATTGGTTACATGATCGCCAAAAATTCACAGGCGAAGCGTTCACTAATTTGCTATATAGCAAGATTGCTGCTTGTGGCTTGGACATGAATGGCTGTAGAGGTCAGGGACATGACAACGGCGCAAATATGGCAGGGATTCACAAAGGCGTTCAGGCATGCATACTGGAATAACATCCTCAAGCTGTTTTCATTCCTTTTGGCTGTCATAGTCTGAACCTGGCTGTGGCTGACGGGTCTAAATCATCATCTAAGTCTACGTCACATTTCGATGTTCTCAATCGTTTGTATACCATCTTTGCGGGATTAGTGAAGCGTTGGTGTATTATTAGTGACTACGCAAAGATCATTATTGTAAAGCAAGTATGCGAGACTTCTTAGAAAGAACGCATAAACTCTGTGCAATCTATTCGCTACCAGTATGTTAAGGTTCGAAATGCAATTAGTACAATTGGGGGAGACCGTAGATGATCCAACACCCGCCTCTGAAGTAGAATCTCTCATTATACACATGGAGTATTTTTTATCCATCGTGTGCTTGATAGTTTGGCATGATCTATTGTGTGAGGTGAATCTGTTAAGCAAAACCCTCCAAGGAAAAACTGCAGAGGTTTCAAGGCAATGAGCCAATTCAAAAAATGTATTGAATTTGTTCAAACATTTCGGAAGAATGGATTCAATGACTCCCTCACAAAAGCTAAAGCTAAGAAAATGGCTGATGAACTGGAGATTAAACCCATATTTACGTGCAAACGACGCCACACGAAGAAACGACCATTTTCTTATGAAAATTGTGGCAACTACCAGGTATCGCCTGAAGAAAATTTTAATATAGTTATATTTAACCCTTTAATTGACACTCTAAATATGTCCCTGAATTAGAGATTTTCACAGCTCAACAACCATCACTTTAAATATGGTTTGCTGTACAATTTTAACGATCTACCTGATGAAGATCAACTAAAGAAATGCTCAAATAAACTACAAGATCATCTCACAAATGAAGGCAAATCGAATATAGCTGTAAAATAATTGTTTAACGAGCTGCATCATGTTTAATCAATTCTTGATGAGATAATGAAGGATAAATCAACTCCTATCCACGTTTTGAGATATCGAGAACACCGACTGGAAGGACCTATTCACCAATCTCTGGATCACTCTTCATATTCTATTGACGATCCCGGTAACGGTTGCTAGTGGTGAGTGAAGCTTCAGCAAGTTGAAGCTTATTAAAACGTATCTTCGTTTGACCGTGACACAAGAACGGCTCATCGAACTTACGATACTCTTCATAGAAATTGAAGGATCCAGAAAGTTAGACCTTCGATAAGTTATTTCATCTTTTACAAATGAATTGGGCCTATAAGAAATTACAATTATTGTTCGCGCTTTTATGTGTAATATTAATTTTTCCCACATTTTGTTTTTTACCATTCAGACTACAAATCAATAAATATTTTGATTGTATTAATTATGAATTATCAAAGTGAATAGTGAATGGCTACAACTACAACAATTTATTATGTGTTACTTTTGTTTTTTCGAATTGTGCGAATAAAATACCGTATTTATACTCAAATATATTTATTTAACCCTGTTGTTCAGCAATAAAAATTGATATGTACTCCTTGGCTGGGCCTATCAGTCATAGTGCCAGGTGAATTAATTATGACTATTTGAGATAAAAGCATAATTAAAAAATGCTAGGCATAACCTTTGACTGATCTAAAAAGTGTTTTGTGATTGGTGTCTGTTTGCACTATAAAGGTTGGATCGCTTGTTATTTTCTCCACAGCAATGAACCTTGGAATTATGGTGTGAATACAAGATGGTGTGAGGGAGGAGGAGGGGCGCTTCTTTCAAGACTGCCCCGAGCGCTGACTTCACATGCGGTGGGCCTGGTCATATATTCTATTTTCGGTTCAAACCGTGTTGTCTTCAACGGCACAAAAGATGAACTTAAGTACGAGCCAATACGATTTCTAACCGTTGACTTCAAAAAGTACTGTGTGATATGACATGATTGTTGAAATTTGATTGACTTCAAAAAATTATACCACGTTGGGAAAAGTTTCATACAACGTTTAATTTTTTGTCATGTCGTCGTACCACCCATATCGTATACTGATATAACGATTCACGAACCCATACGGGTAAAACCATCACACTCGTACAACAATAGTGTAGTTAGCACAAGTAAGAATAACCGAACTGGTAGTGAAATTTAGGGGAGTAAAACTAATAAAAAAATCCTCACCTCTTTTGGTGACTCTGCTGGTGGTTCTTTTACAAGCCGGTTGTCAAGCGTATATTTACGTTTTTTTTAAGGCTTGGCATCTTTATATAATTATTTAACTAACACTAATATCTATTACATTAACAACAACCAACAAGCTGCTAGTATTAAAATACCGAATCCTTTCTCCAAAACCACACACCGAAACAACACACAACCTTTAACTACACTCAACACTGAAAGATCTTACAATTGATAGCAAAAATGTTTGCCTAATTTTTTCGGACCCCACAACTCATCTCATACTAAGGAACGTCCTTAATTTCCCAATACCAGTTTGAATGGAGAGAAAAAAAGGTATTTGAAATGTTGGCAGAGCTAATTTTACAATAGTATGTTTTACAAGCTGTATCTTGAAGGTGAAATTTAAAATAATAATTAACTAGTATTTGGTTGAAGGCATTTACATTAAACTGTAGTAAAATAAAAAGCAATACTTTGTAAAAAAAAAAATTGTATGTAAATTTGGATACCCCTTTAGGCTTATCTAACAATTCCAAGGGGGGTCCAACACATTCCAGGGGGAGGTTGGAACACCAGGACCTCCCTACCTTTATACGCCCTTGGTAAATGGTTCATTTGATAAAAATATAATATATTTATCTTTAGTTTTCTTAAGTCAAATTATTTGAGCTATTCTTGTCATGAGCCAAAGTAAAAAAAAGTTTTGTTTTCTATATTTAATCAGGAAATAATATGTATCAATAAGTCAAAAATATATATTATCTACCTTTAAATAATTTAAAATAAATAAATGGGACGGTGCACCGCAAAGACTTTCTCTTTTATCTTAAAAGGGAGACATATACTAAAAACTCGTGGGTTTTAGGAATGAAATAATTTACAGTGTTGCAGAAACGTTCCACCAAAGCGCATACATGAAATAATATATACTGTTACAGAAACCGTGATAAAATAGGAACATCTCTGGCCACCAAAGAGCATAACAATCAATTTCATATTAAAAAGTACTCAATAAAAAAATATTCGCTTACAGCTCAAAACATTTGGTTTTATAAAAACATATCCCAAATTAAAATATTTTTATTTTTAGTAACTCTACAACTTTACAATAAGTAATTACTTATCTCAAATAGTTGCAGATATATGATAAAAATTTGAAATCTCCGCTTCTCTAAAGTACCTTTAAAGTCATTTTAATGGGAGAACGAGGATTGCAATTTTGTTTGTGGTGTTAAATTATGCCTATATACCAAATTTAATCAAAATCTTTAGTGCTCCCTGTTGGAAAAGCACAGGAGTAAACCATAGTAAACAAAGGAAAACCGTAGTTGGTTCCATAAGGTTCTTTAAGGTCCAAGGAAAACCAAGGAAATCCAGACCATTACTCATGTGTGGACTGCTATGGATTTGTCAGGTTCTCCCAGGGACAGAGTATACCAATGAGAACCAGACCTTGTTTGGAACACTCAGGGTCTGTGGTTTAAAATGGTTTGCTTTGGGAAGGGCCAAACCAATGAAAACCAGATTTTGTCTGGAACACTTTGGGCCTGTGGTTTTATCTGTTTATTGGTGGTATTTGGGCCCTTCAGTTTTAACTTCAGTTGCCCATCATAGCGTTGGTCACCTGATGCTAATATTCCACAGTGTCTTTCAGTAATTAGTTATAGTGGACCAGGTTACCAGCCTTGATCGTACCCGCACCAATGCCAGTATTTGCTGCTTACGATAAGGATGCTGTACCGATCGGTGTTGGCACACTTTAGTCAGTATACCACAAGAAAAACAGTTGCTCAGTCTTAACCTGAAAGTGCTTGCACTATTCCTACAAACTAGTATCCCTACTGTAGATACTGCCTTGCTGGCCAGTATACCGTTGCCCGTGTTACTACCACTAGGAGGTAAGGTGGACCAGGACACTGAAATGTATATTGAAAATATAAGGAACATTGTGTGACGAGATCAGATAGGATATAAATGCGATCATAAATAAATGATTTTAAGGAAAAATTGGACTTACTTAAATATGTACTTTACCTGGAACAACATACAATCTACCATAACTATAAGGGAATATAATCGCTGTAAAGTAGTGAGTTTCCGAAAATGCTTAGGTAACTAAATCAATATTCCATTAGGGTTAGTAAGGTAAGAGATATATTTATTTACATTAATATTAACGAAAACTGCATAGTTCATAATAAAATTAACTTAGCCGTTTACAATGAAACTTAGGCTAATGAAGTCTAACTTAAATAGAAGGGTCTCTAAGGGCCACTGTTTCAATGTCAGGTTTTGTCGAGGTTAAATTATAACCTCAGATTAAGATGTTTATTACCTGTTTCAATGTTAGGTTATCACATAACCTGAGCATAAACTTCAGGTTTCACTAACTTGAAGAAGGTGTAGAGGTTAGTGAGTAAACCTCAAGTTAATCACCGTAGAGAACAACATGGCCACACAAAGTGTCCGCTGACTGTTCAAAACATTCCAATATGTGTTGTTGGATTTCGTTAAGATAAAGTTTAATGATGCTATTTGATTCCGATTAAGATATTTATGATATGCTATAGGGTTTTAACAAGCGTAAAAATCCTACATTATGAACAAGAACTAATAATTAATTTGAAGAATTTGTTGAGCTAGATAAAAAAAAGTTTTAGACTTACGAAAACTATTGCCACTGATTTGTTAGAGATTATTGGAGATAGTTTTAAAAGATAACTATTGGAGTTAAAAAATGAATACCGTACCTAAATGAAAAATATATAGACTTATGGTGATCGTTAGTATTAAACCAAATATTAATGCAAAATGTTTTGATGATTGAATAGTTTGGCCAAAGGAATATAAGCAGGCCTAACTAATATTTTGGCAGCCAGTCATATCAATTGAAAAGTGGGCCTTTACAATGCTTTATTTATTTAAATATTGCATAGTTATGTGGAAAAAC
>CABFWB010000202.1:213231-224633 GCA_902151455.1 Timema bartmani
TTATTTCCCCTCCGAAGGATGTTGAGCTATGATTTTTTCTCGCTCAAGAAAAAGCCTTCGGCCTCTGTTGGGTTTGAACCCAAAAACATCAGGTCCTGAGGCGAGCACTTTACCCCAAGACCACCGAAGTAGACGGTGGTATAGGTCATTCAAAAAATGTAATGTGTGTGGGTGTGTGTGTGTGTGTGTGTATGAACGTGTATTAAAGATGGGTCGGATCCACCTTTTTTCAAATCTGAAACTTCATTTTTCAAATCTGAAACTTCATTTTTCCATCAAATCCCTAATAAAATTTGAATTTTAGAAAATATTGTAAGCATAAGTGTTTAACTTTCCTAATAACTAGTATTTTTTCTTTCACATCTGATTTTGTTTACATAGAATGGTAAATTATTGATCTGGGATTTGGTTGTTAGGTTTTTCCTATCATTATTTTGGTTTTAACCACAATAAACTATTTTAATACCTTTAAAAAATAACTCAAACTTAGTACCTATTTAAAAAAAATTATTATGATTTGAGTCTTTAATCCATGAATATTCGTTGTAGTTTCTAGGGTCCCATCCTTAGTATATACTAGAATGTATGCGTCAATACACTTCATTCTTGATGTAAAAATGTTTAACTATGGCGGACCTAGGCCTACCCTAACTTTCTATCATTTTATGGTTTTGAAATAGGGATTGTTTGTCTCTGAGTACCTTTCATATATACTGGACATCTTAGAAAAAATATACTAGAAATACTGAAAATACTGAAAATATACTGGAATTTAAAAACTATAGTCAGGTAGACACCCTATCATATTGGTCAAGTTGAATAGACACCATGCTTGGTTATACATTAAAAATAAAAACTCATCACAAAACTAGACAGGAATGTAAATATTTACACATACACTAGGCTATGTGATCTGTGGTCCTTAAGGTTTTTGGGAGTTTTAATATCAATGTCATCAGAATATTATTTTGTGAGGTTTTAAATTATCTATTTTATCAATATTAATTGAAATTTTAATTGATTAATTCATGCAAGGCTAGAAAGGCTAGGTAAAGTCAGCCGGGAAAGTACCATTATAATATATTTGTAAGTAATTGTTTGTTTGAAAAATGTCATCTAGATATTATTTAATAAGGTTTAAGTTGTTAGAGGGTTCACTTGTAATTCTATATGTGTGGCAGTTTACTTCATGTTATTTCATTAGATGATGTTCAATATGTTTTCAAACAATGCTTGGAGTTATAGTTTTTAGCATTTTGTTCAGTAAATATGTGAATGGATATTTACGCTGCCATCCCTCATTTGCGGCTTCGGGGGTAACTGGTTGATGTCTTGACGAAATGTCGTCTCTGGGCGACGTTGTGTTCAGACACTTGGGTAGGGGTAGGAAAAATGTTGGCGAGTGTGCCCTGGCAATGTTAGTCAGGGTGGGACAGAAGGATGTCCCGACAACGTGAGTCGCGGTGGAACTTGAGGATGTCCTGGCAATGTGAGTCGCAGTGGAACTTGAGGATGTCCTGACAATGTGAGTCGTGGTGGAACTTGATGTTCCGGCACCGTGATTTGCGGTGGAACATGAGGGAAGTCCCTAGGTAGGGAGGTAGGGGGATGGTCCCAGCAACGTGAGTTGTGGTGGGAGGTAGGGAGATGGTGGAAAGAAAGAGAGTTAAGACAATATTGCTCCTTTGTAACATAAGACATTTCATTAGCTCTTTCAAATCGGTGGTACACCTGGGCTAGGTAGCCACTGACTGACTGACTTCTGACCAAGGAACCACCTTGTTAAATACCCTCCGCTGCTGCCTGGCCTTGTCCAATGGGAGAAAATGGGCGTTCTCATTGGTGTGTGAGAACATGAAAGACATTGGCTGCCAAGCGAGCCAATATAAAGAGGAGTTCTCACTCAGACTCAGACTCATAATGCAAGCTCTAATGCACCCTGAAGGGGTGCACGGGAGCAAATTCCAACACGTACCGACCAATTGGTCACACCGTGTGGTTTTCGGAAAATTCTATGACGGGTTGTCGCATTTCGCGAAGTTAACTGAAACAAACTAAAAGCATATTATTAATTAATATTATTAGGGAAAAAGAAAAATTTGGGAACCGACTAAGAGGTTTTTAGAGTTACGTGCGGAGACACTACTCTATGGGGGGCTGTGTGAGAGCCTCCCAAACCACGTTTGTCACTTCTCGCTTATCCGAGCAGGGCTTTGGGACGTCGGTGGCACCCCCCAGGGTCGATGACGTAATTCCCAAGCCCCTGGATAAGAGGATTGGTGGCACCGGGGAGTCTGGCGTAGAAGGACTGCGCCAGCTTCCGGAAGTGGTCCTTGATGGTAGGCATATCCAGGTCTCGGTGCAGATTCACATTCCGAACGTACCAAGGTGCGTCCACAATGATCCTCAGACACCTACTCTGGAATGCTTGCATCCTCCTCATATACGTGTCCGCCAGGTGGCCCCAAGCGGGACACGCATAGTCGAGGATCGGTCTGAGCAGCTGCTTGTACAGTGTCAGACCGTTCCTTGTGGACAGGGCGCTACGCCTGTTAAGCAGTGGGCCTAGGATTCCCAGCCTTTGCTTCGCCTTGGTCAGTCTCTCGGTGCAGTGAAGTCGCCAAGTCAGCTTGGTGTCCAGCGTAAGTCCCAAGTACTTAGCACTGTCCGCCCATCTGACCTGTTCTCCGAACAGCCGGAGTGGGGCCGGCCTGTAGAACTTTCTTTTCCATGTGAAGAGCACTGCTGTACTCTTCTCCACGTTAATACTCGTTCTCCAGGTAGTCAGCCACCCCTCCAACTGCGTCAGGTGCGTCTGGAGTCGCCTCTCCACCAGCTGCCCTCGCCACGACTCCGCTACTAGAGCCGTGTCGTCCGCATACAGTGCTAACTTGGTGTCTGGGGATTTCGGAATGTCGTTCACATACAGACTGAAGAGCACCGGGCCCACGAGGGAACCCTGCGGCACTCCAGCCCGGATGCTTCTGACTTGGGATGTGGCATTCCCAAAGGTAGTGGAAAAGGTTCGGTTGGAAAGATAAGATTGAACAATCTTAACTAGGTAGAAGGGAAGGTTCAGGGAGAGGAGTTTGAAAAGGAGACCTTCGTGCCAAACACGGTCGAAGGCCTTTGCCACGTCGAGAAAGACAGCACCAGTCAGCCTGTTGATGTTGAAGTTCCTCGTGACCTGCTCCACGAGCCGGACAAGTTGATGAGACGTAGCGTGTCCCGCCCGAAAGCCGAACTGCTCGTCCACCAAGATGCCCTTCTCGCGAACATGTCGGGTCAGTCTCGTCAGTAGTAGTCTCTCGAACAACTTGCCCAAACAGTCGAGCAAGCTGATCGGTCGGTAAGACGAAGTTAGGGCCGGGTCCTTACCCGGTTTATGGAAGCAGAGGACGTTGGCGTGCTTCCAAAGCTCAGGGAAGTGACTCAGGAGCAGGGCGGCGTTGAATAACTCCACGAGGAAGTTAATCGCCTCCAAGGGCAGCTTTCGGAGGACCGCGTTATTGATGCCGTCGCGTCCGGGGGCCTTGTTTAATCTTAGAGCGGCTAACGCCCGCGACATTTCTGCCGCCTCCGTGGGCTCTGGTTCATCCAAGGGTCTGTACGAGACCGCTGCGATGACCTGATCCACGTGCCCAATGTGCACCGGGTCTGACGGGTCGTCAGTCGGTACAAATTGCGCCTCTAAGTGCTCTGCGAGAGCATCGGCCTTCTCCTGGTCGGAGTTGGCCACCCCGTTGCGACCTACAATAGGCGGCCTTGGTGCGGGAACCCGCATCAAGTTCCTCGTCATGCGCCACAGGGACCTGTCCTGTACGCACAAGCTCTCAATCTTGTCCTCCCAGACACTGTTCCGGTATTCTTTGACCATCTCGCGAACCGCATGGACTTTGCGGCTCCAGTTGGCCTTGTCTACCGGGTCCCTCGAGGTTTGCCAAGCCTTCCTCAGCCGATTTTTCTCCCGGACGTGCCTGAGGATAGAATCGGGCAAAGAAGCCTGTGGCGCCCTCTTAGGACGGTGCCTCGGCGTCGAAGCTTCGAGCGACCCCTTGATGACGGAAGTTATGAACTCCGCACCGCGATCGATTTCTGCTGCTGTTCGAAAAGTAGGTGTGGGTCCCAACCTCTCTCTCAACACATTCGTGAACCTGTCCCAGTCAGTGCGCTTAAGGTCAGGTTTTTCGGGGGGGTCTATGAAGGACACCGCGCGTCCCAAGTTCACAAGAACGGGGTTGTGATCCGAGTCTAGCTCAGCTAGAGACTTCAGCACCAACCGCCTTCTGATCCCTCTGGAGACAACGAAGTCGAGGACGTGGAGTTCTCATGGGCGCTGAGTACAGAGGGGAACTTGTTACGGACGGCTCAGAGAACATGAAAAGTGAAGTGGCCCAGGCAGTAGAGAGGGTGTTTGGCGCGGTCAGTTAAAGTGCAGAGAAAAAGGTGCAAAGGAACACTGAGGCACAACAATGCCAAATCTCATATCCGTGCATTCCAGGCCTTTTACACAATATGCCTGACAGAGATCCCTTAATGCCAGGATTACTACAAGCTAAACCTTCACTTAACTTACATGTAACTTAACATAACTAGAAGGTTCTCCTCATATTTTTAAATGGAGACCATCACGATGCAGTTAACTTTATTGTTCACATAACATTTACTTAATCTAAGAATTGTTCAGGGCAGAATGTTCACGATACATGAACTTTAAGTGAAGGGTAACTTGTGTTCTAGCTAACCAATCTATTTGCGAACCACATCAACATAGCTATTTTGTACGTCCGGTATAGTTTGTCCGTGCCTTACAAACTCTAAAACATAGTTAGTTTTTAGCCTATTTTTACATTTTATTTCATATATCCAGTAAGATTCTTTTCCAAATAATTGTAGCTTAATCAGTCTCAAATGATTGAGTTTCATTTTAGTGAAAAATATGTTTTCAAACAATTTAAATTCAGTATCTGTGTATCTGTGTTTTTCTCACTTTGTTACGTTAAGTTTTATGAATCCTAATTACACATTAGTTTCCTTACATAAGCAAGAAGATTTGAATGACTTAGTTCATGATCTAAAGTTAACCATTTAGCACAATCTGAATGCCTTGGTTCCTGGTTACATCAATGAAAATTACTTGAAGCAGGAACAAAAACAACTTTGTATTGACAACACAGTAAAGTTCATTCCAACTATTTTACTATGTAAGACAGTATGGGGAAGATATTAATGGTCTTATGAAATAACTAGGCATAAAATACAATAATAATGAATGACACATTTATTGACATATCAAAATTAAGTTTGAAAACAGTTCCATCACATAATGGTAGTAAATATCTATCATTTCCTCTCTACTTAAAGCCACTGGCTTGAAAGAAACACATGAAATTACCTACAATGAAGATTCTGAGTGCAGTAAAGCACCAAGACTACTTTTGGCATGTCTGGGGTAATCTTAAGGTTATTAGAAGACTCACAGGTCTACATGTAGGTTTCACAAAAGAGGATTTTCTATATCTGTGGGACAGTCAGGTAACTGATAAGCATTATTTATTGTGCAACAATGGGAAAAAAGAAGTGAATATTTACCCATAGGAAGTAGTGTAAATATGTTCCACTGGTTGAACTACACACTATTCTCCTTCCACCTTTACATATAAAGCTTGATTTAATGAAGATTCTCATTAAGGCTTTAGATAAAATAGGAAGTGAATTCACTTATCTCGCAGACTTTTCGCAATATAACAAATGCTAAACTGAAAAAAGGATTTTCTATTGGACTCCAAATAAGGAAACTTCTGATAGATGATGTATTTGAGACTAAGCTACAGGATAGAGAACCTACACCTTGGCTTACATTAAGGGCCGATCTTATGGCTACGGGCTAAATATTGCTATCGGGAGGTTAAAGTTAGCAACCAGTTAAAGGTTAGCAGCCACTTTAATATTTTACATGTTTTATGAACTGAATTTATCTGCTGGATAGCTATCTGTAGAATAAATATATTTTTATGTAGAAAAGCAATGTTGGTACTGTTTTTACTGGTGCGTGCATGCGTATAAGCCCAGACGCTACCGCTACAACCTAGCGAGGGGCGAGAATGTTAAACATTTGTTAGATAATGGTGGCTAAATGAGTGTGAGGAAACGGTTGGTGTGACGTGGGCGCAGAAGCTACGTTATCTTGCAAGTACTAATTTCGGTGTCTGCCAAAATGTGGGCAATAATTTGGTACAACGTTTACAAAATTTCATTTAATGTACTCACATTTAAATAATTTGTTCTTATACAACTATAACTCTACAAATAGCTTGTCATTTTTTTGTAAAAATGTGAATTAAATGTTCTAAATTTAAATATAGCTAGAACCTGGGCCTCTGCTTACTTAACATGCGAACCAAGATCTTTTTTCTACAACGCTCAACATTTGTTAAATAATGGCGGCTAGACGAGTGCAAGTAAACAGATGGTGTCACGTGTGCGCAGAAGCTAAGATGAAAAATTTCATTTAATGTACTCACATTTAAATAATTTGTTCTTATACAACTATAACTCTACAAATAGCTTGTCATTTTTTTGTAAAAATGTGAATTAAATGTTCTAAATTTAAATATAGCTAGAACCTGGGCCTCTGCTTACTTAACATGCGAACCAAGATCTTTTTTCTACAACGCTCAACATTTGTTAAATAATGGCGGCTAGACGAGTGCAAGTAAACAGATGGTGTCACGTGTGCGCAGAAGCTAAGATGTCGTGTAAGTACTAATCTCGGTATCTGCCAAAATGTGGTCAATAGTTGGGTACAACGTTTAAAAAATTTCATTTATTGTACTCAGATTTTGATAATTTGTTCCTATATAAATATAACTCTACAAATAGCTTGTCAGTTTATATAAAAGTGTGAATTATAGGTTCTAACTCTATATAGTTAGAGCCCGGGCCTGTGCTTACTAAACACGTGAACCAAGATTTTAACCTAAAAACAAATTCTGATAGGCGAAACCTCATTAAAAACGTGTCACTATGGCAACAACCATTTTAACTTTCAAATAAAAGTTATCAGGTACTTGAACCTCCTGATAAAAATGTGATGGATAATTACATTTTATCTGGCAGATAAATGCTATCTTTCAGTCACAAGATGCACTTTTAACTTATCCACCAGATAGAAATATTTATATACCAGATTAATATTTATCCAGGAGTCATAAGACCAGCCCTCAAAGCAGTTGTGCATGGATTTCTTGGAAACAGGAAAGAAGACAATTATTGACTCTGGTGTCAACTTTACTACAATGCTATAAAGATATGGGATGCTGAATGTCTTTGAAAATTTATTTTCTACATTCACATTTGGGTTTTTTTACTTACAATTACTCCTGGTTTCTTAAGAGGGAATGCAAAATTGACTATAAGAAGAAAAAAAATGTGTAAATAATTTTTAATAATTATATAATGAACATATTTCTTTCTACTATAATATGAATTGATAAAATTGTTGAATCTTAACATGAAAAATCTTCATAATGAATTTTGCATATTTTATTTATAATTTTATGGTAGATCTATTAAAAATTGGTAATTCATTTCAAAATTCAAATTTGAGTTTATCTTTTAATGTAGACATAACACACAACTATTAATGGCATTTTTGGAATCGGCCATTTATATCCCGGCCGGAGGTATGAAAATAAAATGAATGCCAGTGTAACTTTTCTTCAAAAACACTTGTAAAGCTATGTTTTGGTTGACTCACCATATCTGGCCACAATAATATTAGATAGTGAGCTTTTTTTTAAGAGAAGTGTGCATCGAGTTGGTTGAATGCAGGGATACAGGCTCTGTGATAATATAATGATATCTGCCATCTCGAAAAATGCCAAACTATGTTGCTTATTAAATAGGCCCTACACATAACTTATTATATGTTGCTTAATTTAATCCACCCAGCCACATTGACGATTAAACCATACATTTAAATAGTAACAGCACTTAATTGTGTTATACTCACCAACATTTATACTTACAATTTTTTCATGAGTTTTTTTTTATTAGTCTTAAAATTGCTAGGTTCAGAATACACTTCACAACATTTATAGAATAGAGCATTGCAGTTCCATTAGTTGAAAAGTTAACATATACATTTATGTTCCAATCCACATATTCATTCTAATTAAAATGTATGATATAGGCCTCAGATAGGTGTTTAAATTGAGGTCTTTTAAGATGCCCATACTATCAATAAAATGCATCTTATGCCTTTCATTAATAAACAGAATGTCTACCAATACTAGAAATATACTTGAATTCTGAATCAAATAGGCCCAATGGAAAAATATTAAGCCTCTTCTCATTTAGAGAAATGTTGGTTATAGCAGTTTGAATCAATTTATCCATATGCAAACTAAAGAGAGGAGGGGCAACCTCTTGCCTCACCAAGCCTTAGTCCTTTAAAATCATAGCGGCACCTAGACCTGATGGTAGAAGCGTCACTAACTTTAACAATGTAAAAGTAGGAGAGACAATGTTTGATAAAACACAAGAATAAAATGCGGTTTGATATATAATCTTAAAATTTGCAGAAAAAAACATAATATGACGATCACAACCTTACAAGCGTAACCCCAATCCGCACTTTCCAAAGTAGATGTGCTCAAGATATATCAATATTAATAAATATATCCATCCGAATAAGAATGTAAAGAGTACACTAAATAGGTTAATGGTAACTCCTACCATATGAAAGGCGTGAAGTGCCAAGTTTCTGATAAGCTCCCAACACCACCATTCTTGGGTTGGATTTCTAAATTGTCTCGCTCATAAAAGTGGGACCTTGACTCTCTCGAAAACGAGAGGTGGTCAAAGAACCTAACTCTGTCTAACCATAATCAGTTAAACCTAGAATAGGCCGGAACATGGCCAAGAAGTGTACACGATGCAACAAACAACTAAACCTAATTGACCAACATGGATACCATGGTAAATCGAACAATTATATTAACAGCGTTTTGGCCCTACTTTTAAAAATGAGAGCTAATCCGCTAGCAGCACTAGCTTAGAAGAGTTTACTAGTTACAAATAGTAATTTGTAAAACAGGGTAAGTCCCACCAGAGGGGACACTTAGACAACAAAATGTAGAAAGAGGCGGTTTAGGATTCTAGGTCTTAGATTAATCATGACAGGCTAGGTACCATTTAGTACAGCGTGAGCTCCCAACAGTCAGGGAACTAAAAGCAAGACTTACGAAATAACAAAGTTAATTTTTGCATCCATTCTAAAAAAAATCTTTTGTTTGTAGTGTTTATGACCTCGATTTTTAATCAGTCAAAGTAGCTGCAATTATCTTTATTTACAAGTAATCTTTATTACCACGTATTTATTAAACAAACTCATTATAAAAAAAATATGACTTGTGGAAAGGATTGGCTATTAGGTGGTTGTAGAGACCACTTAATCATAGGTGATATGTGTGTGTATATGGATCGAATCCACTTTTTCTTGAATCAGAATCTACATTTCACCTTTTAATCCCAAATTCAAATCTGAATCTTAGAAAATAGGATAATCATAAGTGTTTAACTTTCTCACATGGGTAGGAGTTTTTCCTTCACTTATGATTTTGTTTATGGTTTGGGGTTTGGAGTCTGGGGTTTTGCCTATCATTATATTGGTCTTAACCACTAGTATGCATATAATAGTCCCAAAGATTTTTTTTTTCTTTTACTCTAGGCGCCTCGAACATCTGTAGTGATCTGAGCATCTTATCCTTAGCATGTGTATTTTTTAGACATGAATCTTACACAAAATAAAATGTGACACTTTTTTCTAAAATATAGAATATTTGTTGTGAACACATAGACTTTCATTGCAAGAATATTTTTTACCTCATTGCAGTTGAATATTCTTGTGGTACAAATGTTTAGTAGTGACATACTTAACCCTAACTTTCTTTTGTTTCATGCTTTTGAAATAGAGATTGTTTGGTTTTGAAAGCCTTTAATATAGTCAATTTTTAAAGAAAATTTACTGGAAAAATACTGGGATTTCAAAACTCTAGCCCAATAGACACCTTATAAAACAATTATAACATTAAAAAAAAGTGTTTTTGTAATTTTTTATTATAGAAATTACTTCTGACTTTGTTCACATCCATACAGATTGTAAATTTCGATACATGTGTCTAATTGTATTAGATGTATAAAATTGGTACCATTATAAATGTCTATTACTAACTCTGTAAAGTTTGGATAAATTATACTTAAACTGGAGATGTATTTCATGCGAGTTATATGTTTTAGACTTTTCAAATTTTTTAACACACTCAATAAATGCTAAATATTTGATCTTCTAATCATACACAATTAGGGGTGTGTGAAGTCAACTATTTAAAATGTGTAGCAAAGTTTGAAACATGTGAAGCATAGGCAAAGGTAGGTTTTTGTTGTTTTCACCAAACACCATTTTTCATTTTTAAATCATACATGACTATCCATTTCATACCTGTAAATAGCTTACAGTAAAAACCAAAGCACACTATATTATTTTGTACTGAGATATCTGAATAGCTTCTTAGCTTACACTATGTACCATTATGTCATATAATCATTAGTCTTTGTTAAAATGCTATTTAGTAGTGGTTCTAAAAATTAATATATGTTAGAAATATATCATATTTAGTAAAAGATTTCAAATCTCTTTATAAGCTATCAAAGTTTTATTTTTCCTTTAAAATGCTTTGAAGATGTAAATGTTATAGGGGTTGTCTAAGTCGTAGAAAAGGATATTTGACCTTGGAATTTATATTTCAAAGTTTCACACACCCCTATAGACAAACATATTTTAGTAATTAATTTTCAAGCAAGCTTTATATATATAGATTTTTACATGATATTATTTTGAAGACCTGGATTTAGTTACTTGTTTAAAGATGATTGAAAATGTATGTCTTCCTATAAAGGTCAACTTCACTGTTTAGTATCTTGATTTCATTTTGGGATATATGCAAACCATTAATGGAAACATCCACATCCAACGCACCTGGCTGATATTCAAAATATGGCCTTCTGGGTTGTTTGTATTAACTCCGTTTGTATAAAAAGTTGTTTGTTTTCCTTAGGTCAAGTCAAAAATGGACAGTTTTTTTGATTCAAGTGATCTAGATCTACAGATTGAGCAACTGAAAAAGTGTGAGATTATTAAAGAATGTCAAGTGAAAGCTCTATGTGCAAAAGCCAGGGAAATTCTTGTTGAAGAGAGCAATGTACAGAGAGTGGATTCACCAGTCACAGTGAGTTTAATTTCCTTTCCTATATACAAAACTGAATGTGTTCAAAACTTGGTGGATTAATAATTACTTGTAGAAGAAGCAAGTAGCAAATTCTAAAAAAAAAAAAAAAAA
>CABFWB010000202.1:239230-253331 GCA_902151455.1 Timema bartmani
GTTGGGAAGAGCGGTGAGGTGTTTCCTAGACCTGGAAATTTTTTGAAAGAAAAACAAATAATCTTATCTTTGTAAGGTTTAAGATAAAAAAAAAGTATGTAATAAAAATAGTACAATTTACATAATACACATGTCTTACTACAAAATTTACTAGAACTAACAAACAATAATAATTTCTTATTTTGAACTTTTGGATTATTTTGCATTCTTAAAAGTTTATTTCATCATTATTTTTCTATTTTTAATTTACTAGCATTTCAGGAAGATCAAGAAAGTGTTAAATTTATCAGTGGACTTGTTAAAAAATTCTCAAGTAAAAACAAACCCTCATTGTCTGTTGAAGTAATTTTTGTGGTTAGTCAACCTCGGTGGTCTTGGGGTGAAGGGATTTCCCCAGGATGGATGTTCGTGGGTTCAAACCCAGCTGGGGTTTACGGATTTTTCTTGAGCGATAAAAATCCGTCGCACAACTTCCTTTGGAGGAGAAGTAAATGCATTGGTCCCATGTCGATTGTTGCCTGTAAAAGAACCCTAAAAGATATGGGAAGTATCTTTCCTGGCAAAATTGGTAGGCCCTTTCTTTCCTCTTACTCATTAGCATTTTCATGTGCTGATATATTCAGTCTGTTCTGTTCATAAAAATACATAACTTTTACACTTAGTATTGGCTTCCCAATAGCTTAAATCTTTTCTTCTGTTTTTAAATTGATTTGTGTTTTCTACTTTTGTTCATTTTATTCAGTTCTAGGCTTAGTTCTTCTTCTAAAGCCATTTCCTTAGACAAATTATCATATTTTTTCTTTCTTAACCTTCTTCCCCTTTGTCCTCTTTCTTATCATTGTCGATGACGAGATGTTATCCAAGAGTCTGTTCATTAATTGTTCTGCGAAAGACTGGCGTCCCACTGTTCATACTGCTTCACATATCAAACAAAATATAAGCTTATAAAAGCAAGCAAAGGTATTATCTCATAAATTAATATAATTATAAAATCTTTTATTGATTATTTTTTTCAAAATCTACTGAGTCTCGTTAATTTTTTTATGGGACTCAACAGACATAGTAATCCCAGGAATTCTCAAACAAGAAACCCTTATATGGAGTATAGGGAACCTGATTCCACATCATAAATCTTTGTTGATACAGCTGCTCTGTTTCTCTTACATTCCCCCAAGATGGCCTGAACAAAAAATGCATGTCAATAAGTGTACGGGTCCGTGTTGACAATTTGTTTACTAACATAAAGACTGACTGTGAAAGTGAGATATCACAGGAAGGGTTAAGTAAAGGCAAGCAGCTAGCCTGGTCACAAGAATGCAACGACCTGGACCTACCTTCTGGCGCTTCTTTGTTGCAGTAATGAAATGTGGTGCCACTAAATATGTGTTCCTAAGTTTCTCATATTGGCTACTCCCAATAAGTAATGAAAGTTGGTTCGTGTTTTTAATAAACACAGTGTATGTACTATTCATAAAGATTTCTCCCCTAAACCTGTTTATTTGGCCACACGGTTCAAGGTGTGACTCATATTAGACTAGGGAGACAGGGAGATCGGAGTTCGAATCCTGGTTGGGTGTACTGAGGGTGGTTTTCCCTAAATGGTTTTCCACTCTCCCTCCCTACATGTCCTCTAAACTCAACTTTTCTCATCCCTTATTTATTCTTGTAACTAGTACATATATGTATAACTAAACAGGTAGTAAAATATAGTGCTAAAAAATCAACAAAACACAATTCACTATGTTTGTATTTTTTAAAATGCATACATTGGGGTGATGCTTTACTAGGTACAACTTTGGTTTATGTTTATTGATATGTACAAAAGTTCTATTGTTGAAGTTTATGTTATAAGGTGCGCTATCCTGACCGTATAACTTTGATTAGAGGGAACCATGAGTCAAGACAAATCACTCAAGTGTATGGCTTCTATGATGAGTGTCTAAGAAAGTATGGTAGTATCACAGTGTGGCGCTATTGCACTGAAATATTTGACTACCTCAGCTTATCTGCAGTAATTGATGGAAAGGTGAGTTGACAGATTATTTGCACTTAATTATTTTCTTTTCATTTATTTTCATTCAATCGCAAAAACTATTTTCCCAAGCTAGTGTGTAGATTAGATTTGGCATTTGTCTAACTTAAAGCATTGATGTAAAAATATTGTAGCCATAAAATAAATTTGTATGGGCGTATTGTCTATTCAATTTAAGCAATATTTTGATTAATGGTGGAAAAATATCCCATCAAGTTAACATAATTTTTTAATAATTCCCTTACCTTCTAATGTAAGCTCATTCTACCATCTTGGAAAAATAATAGCTTTAACAAGTTTATTGCACATATCACAGGCAATCTGGGGAAAATTTTACTTTTACTAAAATAAAAAAAAACAGTGTTATTCTGTAAAGTTGAGTAAGTTTATTCCTTACAATCCATATTATTTCCATAAATTAATATTTATGTTTAATTGTTGTAAGTGCTGACTTTAAACTATTCTCCTTATTTCTTCTGGAATTTTATTTGGTTCCACCAATGGGGACATGTGGTATCATAGGTCTTTATAAGGTTTTATTTATTTTATAAATTGTATTTTTGTGGCTACGCAAGGGGTTTTCCTTCAAAATAACATTAAGAAAAAGCTACCCGAATTTGATAATTCATTTTTTTTATCAGCACTATACCATACACATGTATATATACATTGTACATATTATAAATCCAGTATATTATATAATAATTGTATGTGTTTGTTTGGAGCCAAAAGGTGATCAAAATACAAGACAATTTACTCAAAATGCATAGTTGTAACTAGGATTTATTTGAAGTCAAAGGACGACCACTTAGCTTGTGACATTCCTAGACTGAAACCATGGCTTCTGTTCTGTGAACATTTTGTTTCCAAATATGGATAACAAAGTGATACATCGGCCTGAATTCAACCAGGAACAAACTAACTGAAAAGCAGGCCAATTATGTCTTGGATTTCACTATAGGATGGAGTTTAAAATAGTCCCTCTGCATGTTTTAGGAATATTTTAGGAATGGATGATTTTACCCATATATATATATATATATATGTGTGTGTGTTTAGCAGGATAGTCATATTAGACTCTTGAAGTAATTTATATAGGATATAAACCATCACAAAGTTCATATTATATAACACTTTAATAACTGGTTTTAAATACAATCTAAGGTATTTGTATAGTAATTTCTGACTATTCTGTGTGTGTGTGTATGCAAAAATATACAACGTGTATCTAAAACATTGCATCAAACTTTGGCAGGCTATTCCTTGAGTGAAAATAGAATAATTCACATCAGCAACCTGGGGTCCATCTTGAATAACAAGGGCGGTATACACCCCTAAAGATAGAGCTAAAAATGACTGTTTTTTGAAATATTATGAAAACTGCTTAGGGTATTACAACAAATATTTGTATACTACTTATTGAAACCTTGATCATTAATAAATTAAATGTACTGTTACCGTTACCCACCCCCATTATGTAAAAAGGGGGGGGTTGTAAGACTTTTTTCTGCAATAAAATATGTAAGAGTAAGTATTGCCAATTTTGACTTAAGATTACAAAACATGGAGTAAAAATTAACAAAAAAGGTGTCTTGGAGAAACTGTCTAGCTTTCCTCGTTTCCGAGATAATCACACAAGTTTGAGCTCCGAGACAAATGTATCTAACACAGCTAGCAACACAGCTATACTGGCTCCCTACCTGGCAGGAATTAACACTTGTCTTTGAAATCACACATGCATGATTATCTCGGAAACGGGGAAAGCTAGACAGTTTCTTCAAGACACCTTTTTTGTTAATTTTTACTCCATGTTTTGTAATCTTAAGTCAAAATTGGCAATACTTACTCTTACATATTTTATTGCAGAAAAAAGTCTTACAACCCCCCCTTTTTACATAATGGGGGTGGGTAACGGTAACAGCACATTTAATTTATTAATGATCAAGGTTTCAATAAGTAGTATACAAATATTCGTTGTAATACCCTAAGCAGTTTTCATAATATTTCACACAACAGTCGTTTTTAGCTCTATCTTTAGGGGTGTATACCGCCCTTATTATTCAAGATGGACCCCAGGTTGCTGATGTGAATTATTCTATTTTCACTCAAGGAATAGCCTGCCAAAGTCTGATGCAATGTTTTAGATACACGTTTTATATATATGCACTAACATACGCGTCAAGAATTACTATACAAATACCAAATAATTGTATGTAACACTAGTTATCAAATGGTTTATAATATTTAATTGTAAATTTATAAAGTTCGAAAACAGGGTGCTCAGGAAGTTATTTTATCGAAAAATGGCTGAAGATAGTGCGGTATGGAGGAGTCTACATAATGATGAGCTTAATACCCTGTACTCATAATTATACATTGTTAGGGTAATAAAATCTCGCAAGTTATGGTGGGTAGGTCATGCATCGCGAATGGGAGGATCTATAGCTGCGTTCTAGGTATTGAATGGCAAACCCAATGGAAAAAGACCACTGGGAAAACCCAAACAGGAGGATAACATTAGAATGGACCTGAAAGAGATAGGGTGTAATGAGATAGGCTGGATAGAATTAGCTCAAGATAGGGATAGGTGGCGTACTTTTGTGAGTGCGGTAATGGACTTTTGAGTTCCTAATGCCATAGAGTAAATAAGTATAATATTAAATTTATGATGGTATCTAGCATATGTAAATTACTTAGTCTGATATGACACTATCCTATGGAGATTGCTGAACACATTGTCTTTGTCATGTCTAATTAAACTCTGAATACATAACGGTTGTCAAAACTCCCTAAAGTATGTGTGTGGGTGTGGCCATGTTTTTTTTTCCCTAGTTCACACTGTTCATCCTAAAAAGTAGCAGCAGGCTTACCTTATTACAGAATGGCTCTATCTTATAAGCTGCGCCAAAGTAGAACCATGCAAGGTGACCTTTCAGGGTAAAAGAAAGTTAGTGCAAAGTGCAAAGTATATATAAAATTATATATATTCTATATAAATGTATATAATATATATATATGCAAATTATTTATACATATATTCTTAAGTCAACAATCCAAAGGTTGATTTGATGTTATTACTCTTTGTCGGCCCTGGGTCCTTCAGCTGGTTAGTGCTGCCTGCACCGTCTGGTAGAAACCCTATCATGTACTAGGGTAGTTAAGAAAGTTTGATGGTTCCTCGTTGTCTTTCACACTGAATTTCTGTCAGTGCTCCTATATATACACACACACACACACACACACACACGGTGCTTATCGAAAATATAAGGACATCCTTCAAAAGTTAATTATTGGACTTTGTGATTAAATTTTTGTTATAATCTTCTATTTATTATTTTACATAAAAATAATAATAGAAATGCTACATTTTTGTCAAAAATTGGGATCTTTAGCTTAAAACTTATTATGACTAATTTTGCATTTTAAAACCCACAAGAAAAAAATTATATTTTTAAAAGATAAAAATTAATAATATCTTGATAGTGAGTCCACTGTCAATACAATTTGGTAATAGGGTAGACTTTTGATACCACTTTTATGGACCACACTAGTCATCAGTGAAAACAAATTATTACATATGTTGTAAGGCTCTTAACTTTTCTGAAAAATTATTGAAAAAAAAACAACTTTTTTTTCTTAATATTTTAAATAGGTGCCATTCAATCATCGGAGGTATTTTTACTACCCTGAAGGGTTGGTAGAACTGGGGAAAAAAAGTAGCAATTAGCTGCTGTTTCTTTTTGAGAAATTTGAGGTTATGTGTGGTTAAAATTTTGCTCCACAGTTTCTGTGACATTGTATGAACAATGAGACGAAAGGTTGTGTCAGAAGACATAAAGTGGCAGATAATTGGCATGCATAAAGCAGGTAGTTCCTACTCTGGTATAGGAAATTCGTTGGGAGGGTCAAAAACTTGTGTGGAATAGACAGTGAAATATTTCCGAAACTGGGACTGTGGCTGAGCGACTCAAGTCAGGCCCACTAAGAAAACTTCACCAAGGGAGAACAGAAAACTTGTAGATATTATTAATAACAATAGAAAGGCTTGGGGAAAGCAAAACCGTTGAGGAAATTATCAACAGCACTCGATATTGTCAAAATTTAGAAGATCTGATGCTCCCCTCACTATCAAACCTGCTAGAAAAGATTTGGATCCTCCAACAGGATAACTCTCCAGCTCACAAGTTGAGGGTCACCAAAACATGGCTGGAAGAACATGACATTGAGGTTTTGACATGGCCTGCAAGGAGTCTAGACCTGAACCCAATAGAAAATATTTGGAACACCATGGGGTACAAACTAATGAAGAAAAAACTCCAGAACAATGAGGAACTCAAATTATATGTCCTTAGCCTGTGGTGTCAGATCACGAAGGTGGAGTGTAACAATCCAATAAACTCTATGCCAAAGCATGTAAGAAACCGCAAACGTAATAAAGGTGGATCAATCGACTACTAAAGAACACTAAAATAATCTAAAATTGTTTCCAGGTAATAAATTGTAATTTTGATCTAATAAACACTTGATAATTTTGAGGTTATGGTTTTTTCGCAAGGTGTCCCTATATTTATGCTAAGCACTTAAATACTATACTTAACATCTCCACAAATAATTGCTAAAACATTTAGTTCTCTAGCCTCCTCCATTTCTACAAGCTCATCTAGTTTTGTTTACTGTTGATGAAGAGGTCAAAGCTAAATCCCGGACGGTTTTGCATGGATGGCTTTATCCCCAATTGATTTTCCACTCTCCCTCCATAGAAATGTGTTTACATTTCCTTTAAATTATACATTCCTCACCCCTACCTCTTACTGTAGTTAAATTCAAATAGCCTGGACAAGTAGTAAGCCATTGAAAAAAAATCATCTAAGTTCCGTGAGTGATAAGTTTAAGTTTACTTTTTTACTATATTTACTTTATAAATGTGATTGGTGATGAAATACAGTCCAACAAAACATAAACATGAAAGGTACACAATGAAATAATTATTATAGCTGAAAGAAAAATATTGTTCAATTTATAAGCAGTTCATAAGTAAAAAGACACATAAGTTTTAATCATACACAAGTACATTTCTTTTTATTCCTGGATAGTTTTATTTTAAACTCATTTTGTTCTATCATTATTTCAAATTAACATAGTTGTTGAATCTAGCTTAGTTTTTTATTTATGACCCATAACTAATCACTGCAAATATTGACTTGAAATGTCTATACAGGATGATTTGAAACACTCTACATAAACTTTAATGGTAGGTAGGGAACATTACAGAAAATTTTCTCGTTAATGAATTCATGTCCATAGACTTCACCCTTTGGTGCTGGGCATTGGGTAAAATGGCTATTTTTTCACAGTCATTTGTAATGCGGACTTCGTACGCGTAACATGGAGCAGTTTACCGATTCTGAATTGGCTTGGCTCACAAGTATCTAGTATGTAGGGCTGAGGAATCTTGGAAAATAAATGTGTTGACTCTGTCAGGCATGCATTACTGTTTGCGGTCACTCCTTTGAGCAACTGCTGTAAAACTACTGTACCTATAAATGTTGTTCACACTTTCTGACTTTCATTTATGTTCTAGCAACACGCTCTAGCACCTAAGGGTGAAGTCTGCAGACATACATTCATTGACAAAAAAAGTTTTAATTTTTTGTTCCCTATTTCCCATAAAAGTTTGTACAGAGAGTTTAGAATCACACCGTATAGTGTGGACCATAAGTCACTATACTCCTACATACCTTTGGATCTAATGTGTTTCTGAGCTCCATTGTTGTCCCTGCAGATTTGAATATGTCTTCAGGTCCTTTGCAACATTTTGCCTATCACTGCTGGCGTTATGATTGTGAAGGCGTCTCTCAAAGCATCTCGTAGTTCATCATTAGTTTTGTAGGGATCTGCAGCTATTTCTTATTGATGTATTCCTACAGGTTCATGGAGGCTATGGTAATGCTGACGAGGCTGATGTTGGAGATTCACGGCCACTCCACCTTTGTCGGAAGTTGTCGTTATGAAGTCACAAACAGCGAAAAATATGCCGGCACACCATCGTACTGAAACCAAACCTTGTCCATAACTCCAATATCTGTAATTTGTGTTATTAGCCAATTCTGAAGAATTTCCAGATAGGTTGTTCTGTTAACAGTCCCTTGGGAAAAAAAAGGTCCACGCATATAATTTGCAGCAACACCTGCCCACAACATAACATGTGGGAAATTATGTTCCAACTCTGATGGGATGTGTAGATTTTCCTTTGTCCAGAAAACAACATTTCGACTGCGCATACTGTGGTAAATCGCACACTCATTGGTAAAAAGGACATCTCTAGATAAAGCTGTCAGAAACTAATGAAGCAATAAAGCACATGCTTCGCTACGTTTGTTTATGTCACCATCTTTAAGTTCACTAACACCTACTTTGATGCTCACATGGTCTAAAGTGATACTCTTTCAATAGACTAAACTGCCTATGACTGGGAAATCATGGTCTAATCCCAGTCAGGTGTGCTGAGGGTGGTTTTTCCCAAATGGTTTCCCACTTTCCATCTCCACACAAATGCATTTAAACTTCCTCATCCCTAACCCATTAGCATAATTGATACACGAGTATAAAAAAGCTAAATGACAAAAAACAATCTCGTAATGGTTTCACCAATAAGTCCTTCATGATGACAATGCATTGTTGAAAGTGGCACGTCGATTTCCTATGCTCACTTCTGTGTCGATTTACAAGGTGACTATTCGATGAATATGGCAACTTTAGCACATTTATTGAATCTGTAGACAGGTCAACCACTTCGAAGGATGTCTTTGACAATTCCAGGACCAAATGCTTGTTTATCCCAAGCTCACATTGTTGCTTAATTTGGAGGTGGCTTCCAAAATCTCAGTTGGAACTGCATCATAATTTGTGACATTGTCCAGTATGCAGTCTCTCATAGATACACTTTCAACTAAGCACTCGTCAATCGAAAAGCTACTTGTATCTGTCATATTATGATTGTTTCAGTCCAAGATCCTGTACGCAACTGAAAACCCTTCGCTATATTGGTGTGATGTTTATTTCCCCGGTCACTACTACCAACCGTTTGTTGTTCTTGTTGTTGCCAAAACATGCTAGATGTCACTAGATGGTATTCCAAGTATTTATAATTTATTTTAAGGATAATATCTCTGCAATTTATAGGGTATGGTGACTTATGGCTCGCTCTCTATATTATGAAATTTCTGGATTCTGCTATACTGAGTGCTCTTATTGCATGAACACCTTTATTAAGAAACAAGGGTAAGGAAGGATTCCGGTCTTCTGTGTTTAGCAAATAAAAATAAATAAGAGGTTTTAATTTTCAGCCATCCACATAACATATTTAAATAAAATAAAATATCATCCTTTCCCCTCTTCTCTTTGTACTACACTCACTGCCAGAAATGTATGGTTCTCACACATTCTCATTGATCCTACCCTGAGGTATGACTTTAAAGACAAAATTTAGGATGATGATTGAACCATAACATTATGTTCACAAATGAATAAGATTAAATTATCCAAACTAATAGGGCTTATGTTCCTCAAGTATGTTTTGTACTTGGTATTTTCTTCCACACCTGGGAAAGATCGTCAGGAAAGAGGATCAGGTATTTTCTTTCACACCTGGGAAAGATCGTCAGGTAAGAGGAACTATGGTAGTTTTAGGGTCTTGTTAAAAATCCCAAGTTTATTTTGTAAGCATTTTATTTTCAAGTACTCTTCCCCAATTAAGTGTATTTTTTTATTTGTATTTTTTTAAATTCTACTTGTTTAGTAAAATAAAGTTAAATTCATTTTACAACAGTATTTATTGTGAATTATTTCGCACCATTAATTTATACCTCTTCATTAATAACTACCAGCAATTTATAAATTAAATTGCATAAAAAATAATGGTTATACCTCTGAATGAAATACAAAAAAAAAATCTACATATATAATGTAGACTAAGCATGATATGGGGAGAGAGAGGGGTCTGCTTATTTTTGCTTATAAATGGGGAGAGGAGTTCATAATGGCCAAAAAATGTTTTTATGAAGTGCTTGAACACCCCATAACTCCCACAACTCCATTCTATGACCCAATAGTTGTGTGATCAGGGGTGGAGTTCAGAGGTGTCACATGTACCTTCTGTGTAGAGTTGTTTTACTACAAAGAGTTGGTGGAAGTTTGAGAAGGACCTAGAAAGTAGAGAGTTGCTTTATTACTGAGGTTTGGTGAAAGAATAAGAGGCACCCATTGTGTGTAGAGGATTGTTTTATCACCGAGAGTTGGTGGAAGTGCAAGATACACCTATCATTTAGAAAGTTCTTTGATCAGTGAAGGTTGGTGGAATTACGAGAGGCACCTATTATGTAGAGATTTGTTTTATCATCAAGTGTTGGTGGAAGTGTGATATGCATCTATCATGTAGACAGCAGTTTGATCACTGATATTAGGCGAAAATGCAAGATACACCTTGCACATACAGATATGTTTTTATCAACAATTAGATTGAATTAGGGCCAAATGGCTTGGAAATGTATAATAATACAGTGTAGAAACACTTCATGATAATGTAATTGATAGTGAAGGAAGCCAACCTGAAAGGATAGTTAGGTTAGGTGTAGGCCTGGTTAAAAAAACCACAATTCTCCATTTATTCTCTCCTTTTAAACTTACTTCACACTTCTTTATTTACACAGTGTTTTGAATTTTCAGACATATTCCTTTATCATATGAAGAGACATATTGAAAACACACAAAACACAAAGAAAGATATGCTATGGAACTACATGCTTCTAAGGATGACCTGGTGGTCTAGGGGTAAGGTGTCAGACTTCTGTGCTGGGGGTCCGGGGCTCACTCCTCGGTCCCGGCACAGATTTATCCTTTTCCTTCACCCCTGACAAGACGTGTATTAATCACAACTTGTGAATGTGTGGAATGCCAGGCCTCTACCGTGGTTCGGATCCCA
Organism: Timema bartmani; assembly: GCA_902151455.1. Lineage (NCBI taxonomy): Eukaryota > Metazoa > Arthropoda > Insecta > Phasmatodea > Timematidae > Timema > Timema bartmani. The sequence continues at coordinate 250,243 of CABFWB010000202.1, forward strand.
CGATAAACTATAGGTCCTCCATTTCATCTCACAATCACCCTACCATTACACATTAGCTTAAGTGCATATAACCCGAACGGGTAGTAAGACGTGGTGCCAGTAATAATAATAATAATAATAATGATAATGATAATAATAATTATAATAAATGCTTCTAGAATAATTTGAAATATGTTATTGAAAACTTGCAGTGTTGCCAAATTGATGTAACATAATGGAGTCTTGAATAGATAGATAACTTATGTAATCCCCCAGCCCTAAATCTCCTCAAAGGAAATAATAAACATAGGGTAGCAAGATTAACATTGATTAAATATAAAGAAAACAATATTTATGTACAAAAAGCATGAGTAAAGTTTGGGGAAGTTATAAGGACTGGCCTTATGCCAAAATTGGAGTTGAGGTTATTACTCTTTTAGTTACAACGCAAAGCATTAGTTATGGTAATGCTACGATACATAGGTAAAGCCAAAATCCTGTCCTATCCGGTCAACAATAGTTAAATCACAATACGCAAAAGGCAAAAACTTTGGAACAAAATAATTAAATAGGGCAATATAATATTAATGTCATTAGTAATGGATGAAACATCTCTTGTTATTACCATCTACTCAACAAATTAAGGAATACAAACATGCATAATTCAGCGATATGTTTATATATGGAATGTAATAGTACAGAGCAAATTTAAAGTGACCTCAAACAGAAAGGAAACAATATCATATAATTGTTTAAAAGGTCCAGCCATCTCGTGGCATATTAACAAGTGACACGTGAGCATAACTCTAGCAGCCAAACAAATTACTAAGAAGAGTAATTGTAGCTAAACAATGCCATCTGGACGCGATCAAACACAACAACAAGATGGCAAGAGTCCATTTAAAAGGTATAATTAAATAACACACCGCCAGACGGCGAATAAATCAACAATATTTAAATTTAAGTTACAGTGATGTATTTATCCAGAATGGTTTTAAACTAAAAATTAATTTACTCCAAAATAGTTTTGCAATTAAGTTTCAAGAAAAGATTTTAAGCTCAATGCCAAAATTGATAACAGATATATTATTAAATGCCAAAAAGATAATTTTGAAAAAGATGACGTATTTTGGTCGAAAGGGAATTTAGAAAAAAAACATAGATTACATCTGCTTCAGATGGCCTTGCTTACCTAGCTGAAGTCTGTGATATTATGAGTACTGACATAAATTAAGAGGCGAAGGGGTGATTGTTACTTTTAAATGCTGCTTGTAAACTTGTAACGTGTAACACACGTTACACTTGCTTAGTAATTAAAAAATAACTTTAAGACTAACGGGGATTATACTTGAAATAAGCTAGTAATAATTTAAAAAAAGATAAAAATAAATCCATTTAAAAGATAATAAAATATAATAAATAAAAATAATTTAAAAAAATTATCATAACCATTATTAATATTACTATCACTTTTTTAATCTCAGATTTAAACTATGGGGTGGTCTGTATTTGGTTACCAATTGATGTGTGTTCCCATTGTCTGAGCTTATAGTTATTGCAAGTGGCTGTAGGTAATGCTCTGAGTAATCTGGTGGTGTAGCATAAGTCAAAGTTCTTATTGTGTGTCTGCATGGGAAGGAACTGGTTTATCTAGGTTTTTGTGGTCGATATCGAAACAATGATTGTTCATGCGTATTCTCAGAGTCCTGTTTTGAGTCCAATTTAGTCAGCCTCCCAAAAATTACATTAAAGTTGGTAGATGGATGTGTTGGAGCCATAATGGCAAGTAGTATTGACGAATAGTATTGTTTTCATTGAAGACATCAACATCCTAAATAGGTGACATGCTGTATTAAGATATTGCGGGTGAATTTGAGAGTACTTAAATTTTTAAGTTTTTCCAGAAAGTTGTTGGGCATCTCTCTCAAATGTGTCAAAATCATAAAAATATTGTAAATATACCAGAACCACACTAGTGGTTTGTTGAGTCTGGAATGTAGGGAACTTTCTTCCAGTCGTCCCATAAAATTATTGGCATAGGAGGGGGCCATGTACGTGCGTACCCATAGCAGTGCCCTTGATCTACAGATAATGTTTGTGGAGGAATCGGAAACTGTTCTTTTCCAGAATGATTCTGGCTAAGTCAAGCATGAAAGAATTGGTGGGCTTGGAATTTTGTGGTCTGAGATTTAGAAAAGGTTCCATATCAGCTCGGCCATGGGTATGGGGAATGTTGGTGTATAAAGCGGTGACATTATTTGTAACTAAGAAGGATTCAGGGGGTAGTTTCCCATTTTGGTGCAGGCGGCTTAGGAAATGTATGGTGGCTTGAATGTATGATGGCAGTGCTTCTACCAGGGGTTTTAGGTGAGACTCAACAAAGGCAGATATTTTTTCTGTAGGGGAACCACATCCAGAGACAATGGAATATCCTAGTGGTGGGAGGATTCCGTCGTGAATTTTGGAAGAATGTCGAATAGAAGAGTTTGATGTTATCAGTGGAAAGAAGCATTATAAACTTAGGGGAAAGTTTCGTGTGGGAGCATTGGCGCTGAACATATTCCTTAATTTCTTTGTTGTAGTCTTCTGTGGGGTCTTGGAGGAGATTGTAGGTGGACATGTCTGGAAGCTGGGTTATTGCTTGTTCTTAACCGCTTGGACTACAGTGCTGAAGTGATAACCTATTTTATTTAAAGAGTTATTGTATTGCCCAGAGTAGGTGAAAATACGAGATGCACTATAAATGTGTAAGTGGCAGGTTTACTGTTTATAGAAGGTGAAAGGTCCATCATTCACTCCACATGGGGATTACTATATGATGATTTAGTACATAGTTAACTAATAAATAAATTGGAGTTAAGAAACCTGGTAAATTGTTAATATAATTTTAACTAAGGGGTAGTGAACCCAACTTCCTGGTACACAAACTTAAACCACTAATGAAAATTATGCAAATTTTGTTGATGGAACCAATAATATAAAATTAAACAACTGTCTTCAATCCAGAATCCTTTGTTTTTTATATTTGTTGCTATCTTTCCTGCCTTCTCTCTCACCCATTCTTCCATTCTTCCTCTCTCTCCTTTCCCCTCCCCCCCCCCCCCCCCCCC
>CABFWB010000202.1:253388-336803 GCA_902151455.1 Timema bartmani
CCCCCCCCCCCCCTCCCCAGTAAAACTATGTTCACACAGGTCTATTTCTTAGGGAATCATGGTCACTCCAATTTAATATTTAGTAAATTCATTACAAAGGCACACAATTATTACATTGGGGCTAGTAATTTATTCAGCGATTGAAAATATTAATTATGTTTGGGGCATTTAAAGATTAACAAATGCATTGTATTACCTTTACTTTCCAAAGTTGATAACCCTCTACTCAGGGTAACACACTTTCGAGACATGTTAGAATTGGTGTACAAGATTTTGAAATATTTAAAATTATTTGATAAATAATTTTCAAAAGTTGACCAAATTTTAAAAAAGAAACAAATTTAAATCATCACATATCACAAACTAATAACAATTTGCAAACATAACTAAATATATTTTACACAAAATAAAATATAAACCTATTTTGACTTAACCAAAACAAATCTTATCTAACACATTGTTTTCAGTCTGGGTAGTTTATCACCTCACTATGAGTGATTTTTACTATTCATCAACCAACTGAATTATTTAGAGGGCTAGTCAATCTGTTTGCTATAACTCTATTTCTAGTGTGGTGGTGCAAACTAGTTATAAATATATATTTATGTGTACATTTTGTTTTTACGTCACCTTAAAGGAGGTCCTTTTTATATTTTAAAAGTTATTTTATTTCATTTTTGATATATGGCTGAACAAAGTTAAATTATATTTTTTTTAACGCACAGATTGTATTTCCAAATTCAAGACAAAATATTGCTAAAGTTATTATTTTTTAATATTTTGAACTTTCTGTAAAACTCAACAACTGTAAAGAAAGTTGAATTATTAATTCATTACTAAAACTAATTTTTAATATTGTGACTTCGTTTTTAACTTGAATATACACATTATGTATCCTAGCTAAACTAGTTTGATTTGAACTTACATTTTATTACATCAGTTTATTTTTCCTTTTTCTTTAGTTCTATCAATTTCCTTTACTATAAAATTATTTAGCCATTGGGCCACCTCATTTTTATATATATTATTACATCAGAGTTAGACACAAAATACCGACTATGACCAACTCTTTTTGCAAAGTATTTGAATAACAGTGGCATGGTATTTTACAATTTGTGGATAAGCATTATTACATTTGGTTGCCTCTATGCACTAAAACAAGGGCAAAAGGATTTTGAGAAATAGCTGGTTTTAGACTCATAATATTTTAGTCCTTCTTGCCTGCAGTTTAAACATAATTTCTACTATATACTTTTGACTAAAAATATCAGAAGTAAAAGGAAATAATTATATTTTTCCTAGATTCAAAATACAAAACACCTTTTATGAAATTTGCTATGCACAGTTCCAAAATGAAAATAAATCTTTCTCAAAAAAGTATAGTTATATATTTCAAACAATAAATTAGAGTATTTATATTGAACTTTATAGATTTATAAAAGGTTTGAGCAATCTAGATTCATATTAAAAAAGATGAAAAATATAAACCCAGGCTTTCAAGTGCCTGAAACACACAAGAAAACAAAATAATTCATTGAGGTTGGTAGAAAATGTGTCTTTAGTCTATCAACCTGTTATAAAAAACACATATTCAGTGAGTTTTATTACTGGAGTTCTGGTTTGCCTTAAGTTATATAGAAATAATTTGGTTTTACTGGAGTTCTGGTTTGCCTTAAATTATATAGAAATAATTTGGCTTTACTGGAGTTCACCTACTGCAAATATACAACTGGGAGCAATAGGTATATTATATATTTCTATATTTTATTTCACACATTGGACTTATAAAATATTACTAAAGTAAATTAAACAAAATACACTCCTTAAGGGTTAGAAACATAACCAGTATTTTATTTTTAAATAATATTATACAAAACACATAAAACGGTTGGATTAAAAATATGTTTATTTATACCAAGCTAATTGTTATTCAACAATAATTTTAATGAATAGAATAAATGTATTCTATTTACAAAATTGTTATATTATATGGGTTTTTTAATTCAAGGACGTAATCTAGGAGAGACTATATTTTATTTGATGTAAGTGTTGTAACAGTATTTAAAAGTTGATTAATTAAATTGCCAAGATTTTAGATCTTTATCAATTTCAATTTAAAATCCAAAAATGTCCCTGTTAAATTATCACTTTTTTCATTTGGAATTCTTTATTGTTGAAAAAGTCACCTATTTTTGTTTATTATTTCCCCAAAACATTTTAATACCTTCTCTAAAATACCTTATACATATGTTTAAACAAGTTTTTTTCCCCTATTTAACTCTTTTTTAAATAAACCACTCATTTCTTAAAAGCTGAATATTTAAATAATCATGCATACCTTTAAGAATGTCACACCCATTTTCTCAGCTAACTTTTAGACAAAACTAAGGTTTAAACAGCTATCATAGGTTGTTTTTCTACCAGACAAACATTTATGGACAAGATTAAAATATTTGCTCTAATTTTTTTTGGTGAATATTATTAATATTTTTAAATGATTTTAATTCTACTTTATTTAATGAACAATTCCAAAAACCACACAATGGTGTGACACTTGGCTCAAGTTGAATTATTTATCTGACCTGCACATCCTTGTAGTAGCACATGTTTTTAAGGTATTATAAGGTGTTGCTTGTATTTTATTTGGTTGCTGTTGATAGGGAGTAGATGTTTTTTCCACTATATATGATTAATCACTAATTTTTCCATAGAATTAGTGCAGTTACATCTGTATTTATTAATTCTTGGATTTAAAAATTTGTTTTACATCGAGCTCAATATTTCTTCTTGGGAGACTTTACAGGAGCACTAATGCTATGATCCCAAAGCCTAAATCCTCAATGTGCAATATAAATGGCTAAAAGCTGTACCATAATCCATTGTAGGTAAGCATTTAAAATACAAATCTTGTTAAATCTATATTAAATTCCTTAATGGTTGCATACTTTGAGTAACGAACATACAAATTAGATGACTGCTTGGATGGCTTGAATGGCTAAACTTAGGTGCAGTTATGTGTTTTGAAATGAGAAAATGTGAAAGATACCCCACCTGCCAGACACTTAAGAGGTTGATAGCAAGTACTTGGTTCTCGGTGAATGCGAGTAGACACTGTGAAGTTCTCTTGTAGTTCTGGCTGCTGCATTTAAGGAATACCAACTCCACTCCCACCTGGATCCAAGATTAGGTATGGTTTTCACTATGCTATTCAGTAAAATAATATCAGGTGTCTGTTAAGGTCATTTGACAATATGAATTACTAAGACTTTTTGGGCGAATTAAATTTTGGCTTGAAATTTGATACAAGTGGTGGTAGGGTGGCCCTCTTGAAAAATATAGCAAGTAGCACTGTTTCATCCCATTCCAGCAACACTGACAAAATAAGGAAACCACTATCCACTTTGCATGGGTGCGTTATTAATTGGGATTATCTGACCCTCTGCCAAAGCCGGACATATTATGTTCTGCTAGTTAGTGTTGTCTCAACAATTGGTACAGGCAAAACGAGAAATTTCATGAAATAAACATTTCAAACATATATTTTCAATGAAAAAATTAACAATAGTAATAATAATAAATAAAAATAATAAATAATATTAATTTATGATTAAAATGATGAGGATGATGAGGATAAAAAATAAATAAATGATTTAAGTTAATACAATTAAAGAGTAGAGCTAGGTCTAGCACCGCGTCCTACTACCCGTTCGGGTTATACACCTATGTATTAATTACACTAATGGGTTAGGGATTAGGAAGGTTTAACTTAGAGGAAATTTACCCGTATTTGTGTGGAGGGAGTGTGGAAAACTATTTAGGAAAAAACACCCTCAGTGCACCCATCCGGAATTGAACCTTGATCTCCCCCTCTTCAGAAATCTAGTCCAACACAAGAGTAGTGTGTTAGACCACACGGCAACCAAAGCGGTTAACTGGTAGGTCTGAAAAAAATCTAAATAATGACATTGTGTACTACAAAATGAGATAAAATCAAATTATAGTTTGATTTATAATATGTTGAAGAAATATAATTTTTAATATATAAACCGGGCTATAAAAAAACAGGACTTGTTTATTATTGAAAATGATTTTATATTATCATTTTTAAATTGCTCATACATTAAAAATTATTTTTCTTTAACATATTATAAATATGTCATATCCATGTCTAGTCATAATAAATTTTTGTTGCATAGAATATGGTTCATGAAAAGTATAAAATAGCAAGTTTGGCCCCTTATAACTCATGAATAAAGTCATTCAAAATTCGCATTGTGACAACATGAATTTTTACACGAATTTTACTGTTTTCACACAAAAATACGAATTTAAGTTTTTTTTTGTAAGTATACACAATTTCTTTGTAATCTGACAAATAACACTCTATGCAATATAATTTTCAAAGTGATAACATAAGCAATAGCGCTATGCCAGGGCTTCTGTTTATACAGGCAGTTTTTGTGGATTTTAAAGATATAAAATAGATCACAGGATATCTGAGTATTTTCACAGTTATTTAGACTTTTTTTTTAGGTTAACTTTAAAAATCACGATTTCTACTTAACACATTATGATAGTTAAATTTAAATTGATTGATGCTTTGTTTTCAGCCTTGAAAAGATTTCACGCTAGTTCCAAGAAAGGACATTATTATGTATGGACCTTTCTAAAGGCAGTCATGTTTGGTGTAAACATAGATTGACAATTAATTATATTGATATTGCTATTTGTAAAAATCAAAATTAATAATATTGAGATACAATTTCTAGGTGTGAAATGTTTTGTGCGTATTTATATTTTCTTTCTCTCCGAATATGTTAATAAATAGTTATACACAATATGAACAAAAAATTTAGACGGTCTTATGTGGGGTCTATAACGTAACTGTATTATGAGACCGCAGGTATTGCTGTGTAAAACACATTAAATCAGACAAACATATAGAGGAGATTGTCTAAAATATCAGGAAGTACCAAATTCTAGGCATAGGTAACATATGTAATATTGTTTATCTCCCTCCTGCCACGGATGTTTGTTAAAATGAAAATAATTGCATAATCAAAAATTATATTTTAATATTTCAAGAAAATTTAAGTTATTGTTTCAATCATTGTGATAACTGAGCTTACCTAGCAGAAAAAATCCATCCTATGTTTGGTGAAATGGTTAATAAAGCTGCTCTTGTTTCCTGGTAAATCGTCTTACTCTCTTTTCTTCATTTTGATTGTAGTAAGAGTTTAAAAACTCAATTTGCACAAATATGTCATCATAAATGGTAAATTTAGGATACGAAATGTTTATAGGGGAGTGGGTAATCATCTTTTATATTTAACCAAAACATGTTCAGTTCAATGTCGGCAAATTTTAATTTCAGAGATCAATTAGTCTTCAACTGCATAAATTCCTCTTTCTCTTTGAGTGGTAAATACTGAATTGTAACCTTGGCAAAAAATGTATTGACACCCAATCTAATGATTGCAGATTTAGAAAAGTGTTGATTTATTTTTTCCTGAAGTAACTTCAAGTGTTACAGAATTAAAGTTTAAAGATCTGATTCTCTGCTCACTTCTTTAACATATGATAACATTTAGATTGAACCATTAGTAATTTTAATAATCTATAACTTTAACTATGTGCAAAATTTTCTGTTTTGTCAGATGAATTAAAAATATTAGTAAGTATGAAACAAAGCACGACCACCGCTTGAACTAAATTGATTTGTGTTCTTATATAACAAAGTGTGGGGCTTTTGTCAGTGGCCACACAGCACACACAGCTTGCCGCGGTACACCATTGTTCCTTGGTACATTGCGCAGTACATAATAAGACTATTAATACTCCTATGTTTCACATTATGATTTAAAAAATAGGTTTGCTATCAAGAATTAAATGTATCCTATATTTAATTTTTAGCAGGTATTGAGAATCATTTTGTCATAAGATGTACTCTTAAAAATATTACTACTATTCTAATTGATTCAAACAATCAAAGCCTGTTCTCACTTGGTTGTATTTGTTTTTAAACATTGAAATGAAAATATAATTATTGTTGATATTTTCATTGTTATTTTGGTCACTATTTGGTAACTTGTTTAGTCAATAAAATAACTTTGTTCACTTTTTTCAGTACTAAAAATGTAATCAGCCCTGGGCCTCTATAAAATACTAAACATATCTTAAAATGAAAGTCACAGCACACATTCTGTAAATATTTCTTAATTAGGTGCACAACTTTATGAATAAAAATTACCTTAACTGTGACCCTAACCTCCCCATTCTTCCTTTCCCTCCATCCAACACAAAGTAAATATTTTGGTTTGATCTATCTATCAATTACAATGGAGCTATGAGCATGTTTATCTATTCCTGAGCTAGAATATTATATCATTATGAATGTATATAGTAGACTATGTAACTTGATTAGAGGTAAAATTTGATACAAATGAATATCTTAACTTAATAGCTTTAAAACTTAGTGTCCTATTCCTCTTTCTCTTAATAGTCTTAGACCAGGGTTTGAAAATAGGTCGATCTTGCAGCAATTTTCAGTCGATCGTGTAAGAAAAGGTAAGCTTACCTTGCATTATTCCACTATGGTGTAGCTTATAAAATAGGGTCAAAGTATAATCAGTCAAGGTAAGACTGCTACCTTGTTTGGTTCTACTATCGTGCAACTTATAAGATAGAATCATAGTGTAATCAGTCAAGGTAAGACCTTGCTTGGTTCTAATATGGTGTAGCTTATAAAATTGGGCCTAGTATAATCAATCAAGATAAGACTGCTACTTTGCTTGGTTTCACTATGGCGTAGCTTATAAAATAGGGCCAAAATATAATAAATCAAGGTAAGACTGCTACCTTGATTAGTACCTTGCTTGGGTCCACAGTGGCGTAGCTTGTAAGATGGAGCCATAGTGTAATCAGTCAAGGTAAGACTTACACCTTATAGAGTAAACGAATTGCACATTTTATTTATTTTATGTATTTTCTATAAAGGCAGTTACATAAGTATTGAAGAAAATATTGAATTTAAAGAATAAACACAAGATGTATAGAAAAAATGGAATTAAAAGTTGAGCGAAGAAAGGAAGGTTGATCACAGGACCTTTGATAAACGTAAAAGTCGATTGGGGCCCAAGAGGTTGCCGACCCCTGTCTTAAACACTCCAGTATTTCATAACAGCAGCATTAAATTTTTTTCAGTTTAGTTTTCTTTAAAAATTATAAGAGCGATTAGATGCATTACATAGTATATACTTTTAGACCATGAGTGATCTTAATATCTTTCTCATATAAAATCCCTTGAAACCCATAATATAAACAATAAATGTTTCATTTGTTTTATAGATGTCTGCAAATATTTATGCTATTATGGTATGATTAAGAGTGCCATTACATTTTATTTACACCTTTTTGGAAATTGTGTGTTAACTTTTTTGTTTGTTTAGATATTCTGTGTTCATGGTGGTCTTTCACCTTCAATACAGACACTAGACCAAATTAGAACTATTGACAGAAAGCAAGAAGTACCTCATGATGGCCCAATGTGTGATTTGCTTTGGTCTGACCCTGAAGGTGAGGGTTTTTTAAAAAAAAATATATTTTGTAACTCTAATTTATATTAGTTTTAAAACTGGTATTGAGTATTGATTAATGTTTAATGCTTTAATAATTGTTGCTAGGCATATAACATCTATAATTATTAGTAATTTTTTAAATAGTTTTTAATTTTATAAAATTATTTACACATCAATCATATATCAAGATAAACATTTATTAGAGAAATTTGCACTTAAGAAGTAAAAATTTCCTCCAAGAATGAGTAGGAATTGAAAAACAAATAGTAAAAATTTGATCATCCTATATTCCTAAATTGAATTTTAATTTAAAATATAAATCGATCAATTAGCCTACTCGACTAAATTTAGTCTGCTATAAGAACACATATACATTTAAAATAGATATTGGTTGAATCTCTTTTTTTCTGAATCTAAATCATAATCTTAAATTTTCTTTCAAATATTAAACACACTTAAAAAAAACCTTTAATTTCAAAAATTAAAAATATTATATATTAGTAATCAAATAAACGATCAAAGAAAACAATTTATTGATAAAGTTTTGAGAGACAGAATATGAATATTTTTCTATGTTAATTTGTCTTATTTAATACAAGAACTAAGAGGATAACTTTTGACTATTAATTATTTTAAATGATTTTGAACTTTTTTGTTGTTGTCTAAAGAAAACTAAAATGTTATGTTTTCCTAACCATCACATTTTATGCGATTTACTCTAATGACTACATAAAACTGTGATTTCAAGTTAAAAATCCTTTACATTAGGATTCAAGATTTTTTTGTAGGTCTTTTAAATCTCAAATTTCCTTACTGCTATAGGCTAAGTTAAATTAATAAAGCAGCACATCATTGAACATTTATTTACTTCTAGCTAATGGTAGCCGATTTATTCCAAACTGATCCGATTTCATTTAGATTTCTGCTTTTACAGTATTCACCAATACAAAACAAAGAATATGATTACTGTGCCAAATAAATGTTAAACAAGGCATTTGATGGGTAACATACAAACAAGGAATGTGCATGGGGAGAATACCATCTTTTTTTCGTGTATACTAAAGAGGAACCATGCTGACTCATTATTGTGCCGAGAAAATAAATCACAGTGAAATGTACACAACTGAATGTTCTCTATCAAGTTTAAAAGTAAAAACACATTTTTGAAATTAATTCACCAAAATTTTAAATTAAAGTGGGACTTTATTTGCATTAAGAGTAGGGGTTTTCCTATTTATTGAATTTCTTATTAATTATAAATCAAAGTTCACTTTGGAGTTAGTTATAAAATGTTTGTTCTATACACACACATAAATAAAGGGATATGCATAAAGAGGGAGCTAAATTATAAGTTGATAGAATGAGAAACTTCAATTAAGTAGTCAACCTTGGTAGTCTTGTGGTAAAGTGCTTATCTCAGGACCTGATGTTCATGGATTCAAACCCAGCTGGGGTCAACAGATTTTTTGTGAACGATATAAACCCATTGCACAACTTAGTTTGGAGGGTAAGTAAAGCCGTCAGTCCCATGCCGATCGTGGTATGTAAAAGAACCCTGGAAGATATGTGAAAATACCATTCACAGCCAAATTGTTAGGACCTTTCGCTCTCACTTAAAGATATTCTCTTGTGCTGAAATAATGAGTTGGTTCAGAAAGTGCACATAAAATACTTCAAATAAATAATTACAATATAGTAAAAATCCACTCCCAATGAACCATTCGGGATTTAAGCCCTTTCCCCATGAGTTGGTCAAGCTGACAATAATTGCTAATCTAACTTTGCCAAATATAAATAATTAAGTTCAAATATCATACTACAAACTTTTCATATTTGATAATTATTACTTAAGGGGAACTGTGCATCAAAACCTTTTTGAGATAAACCATTTTTTTCCCCAAATAACTAATTTGTAATGTTTTAATTTCAAAAAGTATTTTTACACATTTATTTTTTTATTTTTCTTGTTTCATATAAAATATGTTTTAACGAATGAAATTAGATTTTGAATTTATATAGTTGAACGTGTAAATCTTTCAATGCGATCACTTGAATGATTTATAAACTAATAAATATTCACAAATGCACAAAAAAAATAAATTAAGTAGCACTTATTTATTTATTTTTTATCTTATTATGCTAAGATTTAAAATCTATTTCAAATTTACTATGGATTAGTTCTGAATCACAAGATGTTTAATTTTTGCCTTTAGGAGTTCAGATTTTTAAAATAATGTGTTACCATCTTGTGGTGTCCACTCTTTTTATTCTCTGCCCTGCTTAAGATATGTTTGCACTAATCAATCATACTTGAGATAATTGATAAAGTATGTTCGTTGCAGATGTTTTAACGAATTAACATTCTATCTATTTCTTAAAAACAAACAAATACCCCCCACTATTGCCTTCACCACTTAGGTCAGGTTCTGGAAAGAAATGTAGGAAACTCTCCTTGCCTGGTAAATTTGTCAAGTTCATCAAGTTTGATTTGCTGGTGATAAGGTGGTCATTTCAAGGCGCGCGTCATCTGAGAGATGTTAATGATTTTAAATTTAAATATTTTGAAAATGGCACCAACAATTTTATTCCAAATGGCTATCTTAGTCTTTATTTAAATGATACATATCACTATATAAGTGCTTTCCTCCTCCACCATCACCACCACCATTTCTCTTTTATTAATCAAAATCCTCTTCACCAACATCCTCTTTAAAACCCTCACCCTTTTACATACTACCATCACCCATCCCCCCTCTACCACCACCTTTATTCACTCTCACCTTATCAAACACCACACTATTAACTACTATCTTAGGCGTATAGCTCGAACAGGTAGTAAGACACAATGCTTCTTCTTAACCCTTTTGCTGCGTAATTAATTTTTACTTCTTACCTTCAGAAATGTAAATTATAGGTCAAAAATTTGAAATCTGAAAATTTGCATGATGATCATGATTATGATTAAATAATGTGATTTTCAACTAGTAATGCATTTTAAATATTAAATTTAGCACCACATTGTCTATAAATCGCATAATAATATATATTTTATATCGATAAAATTGTATATGTCACATTTTATTTATGTCACATTTTACCCAAATGCAATGTTATTCTGCTATCAGAACCATTCTTTATTTTACTTTCATCCCACAGTAGTGTCAAACTAATTGCTAAATAAGGATTTGACAGCCCTAATATTGGCCTAATATGGTCCAAATGTAATAAAAAGAAAATTTTTGAAAATTAGTATACATCAACACAACTTGAACAATTTTGTGCTACATTGGTACTTTTCTCAGTGTAGTGTTGTCTATAAAATCATATATTTGTCTTAGGCATGATTTCAAAATAAGAAATAAGTCAAGAACAAAAATAAAATAGCAATCCATTAATCCCTCAACAAAGTTTTCCGCCACATAAATATTGCACGTGTGCTACAAGTAATTAAATGCGGAAGTAAACAAGCGGTACTACTGTTATGATTTAGCAGCTGTTAACTGGCAGTTCTCGAAATTAAAAACCAGATGTCAGAGGCGCACGTGCATGCTAGTATGAAAAATTCAGCGTTTTAACACTCTTGTGACTATTTCCGACTGTTGCAGCAAGGGTAGATAAAGTTTACAAGTCGTGGGGTAAAGTCGATTTCCGCAGTCAATGGGTATAATTCTGAGATCGGATATATCCGATTAACGCAGCAAAAGGGTTAAACACCACAACCTTCACTTTAATAAAATATTTATCTTAATCTACACTTTATTTGGCATACAGGTTGATTCAAAACTTTCTGTACACACTTTAACGGGAGATAAGGAATGCTAAAACAAACCTTTTTTTGTTAATGAATGTGTATTTGCAGATGTACCCCATATGTGTTAGGGGGTGCTGTTGGGACTTAAATGGAAGGCACAAAGTGTTATGCCTGACAGCGTCGACACATTGATTGCACTAAATTTTCAAAGATACCCCAGCCCTATATGCCAGATGCATATCAACCATTTCAGAATCCGTGAAATTCTTCGTGTTACACATACCAAGGCCTTGATACAAATTACAATAACAAAAAATAGCCATTTGATGCGCCGAGCAACAGTCCTCGCTAGCACCAATAGGTGATGTCTGCAGACATAAATTCATTAAAGAAAAAGGTTTATTTTAGTGTTACATATCACCCATTAAAGTTTGTACAGATAGTTTCAAATCCCCACGTATAGTCATGCTTCCACCAGTCTCTCTTTTATATTAATGTTCATACATATATCACTTCTCATTAGTAATTTGTCCTCATGGTGACCAATTGGTTTAAGCAATTAGACTTTCAAGACACCTGGTTTCCATAAACAGGAATATCAAAGTTCAAATAACTATAAACTGCACTAGATGTTATTTTCCACAGGCAATTTTAAACCTTATGAGTGCATTATATATGGTTTAAAAAAAGTTATTTTTTTCATTATCTCCTTAAGTTTCATAACAAGGACAACATTTGTTATTTTAGCATATCAACATATATATAAATGTGTATTTTTAAATTAGTAAACATTTTTCAGATACACAGGGATGGGGCGTGAGTCCTCGTGGCGCAGGCTACTTATTTGGTTCTGATGTAGTTGCACAATTCAATGCAGCCAATGATATTGACATGATTTGCCGAGCTCACCAACTTGTGATGGAGGGTTACAAGTGGCACTTCAATGAGACTGTGCTTACTGTATGGTCTGCCCCTAATTATTGCTACAGGTATCATAACTTTATACATACTATAATTAATAGTAATAAAATTAATTATGATTACTTGTATAGCTACTATGAGGTAACTTGACAAGGCATTAGTATTACAAAATGATGGTATTCTAACATTAAATATCCTTCACTGTGGTAGACTGGAACATCTATGTTGACTCATCTCACATTGCTGCTGACTAAAGGTGCCAGATTCATAAACTGCCCAATTCCTTAACTCACAGAATATTTTGCACCCATCATTGGGAAATAATTACCCCACAGCCAAGGTTTCCTTAGTCCATTTTGGTCATATTTCAAGCTATAGAGTCCATCAGCTCTTTAATGAACCCTCAAAACCCACCTCTCAACGAATAGCGAGGGAGACCCCCCACCCACCACATCCTGGCTTTATGGGTGGGAGGAGTCCCTTTGAGGTGTAATTGCCAGTCTTATAGATGAAGTCTGAGACTTATACTTGTGATTGCCTGGTTGAAAAGCTACATGTGTTATCCTAAGACAACCAGGGGGGACCTTAAAGGAGGTGTCCAGACTAGCTGCCCCTGGCTGAAACCAGTTATGCAATACCAACCATTTAGTGTGTTGCCAGTGGAGTACCTCCCCCTTTCTGTCACAGATGATCATATAGTTGTTCAACTACCTACCTGAGGGATTAGCCCAGATGAATGTTGCCCGGGATCTTTAAATATGGAGGCAATCTGAACGAATTTTATCTCTTTCAAGCATACCAACACCCATTCATAATGTGTGCCTCAGAGTCAATACCACAAAGTACACCATACTTTAGCTCAAAGAGCATCCCAACACTAACTCCCCAATGACCCTAGTGGCCGTCTAAATTTCTAAACAAAAAATACCAGCTTTAATGGGGTTGAATGGTCTAAGACGTCACTTTTGTTCTAAACTTGACTGCTAATGGTGAGGAGATCAAGGTTAGAATTCTGATCAGCTGTACTGAGCTGATTTTCCTGAATGGTTTACCACGCTTCTTCAAGGCAAATGATATATTTCCTCTAAATTCTATCTTTTTCATTCTTACTCCATTAGCGTAATTAATCTACATTCATATATTCTGAATGGGCTATAAGATATTAGGAAAAAATGTACAAAAGAGAGTCATTCATTCACCTGTTCCACAACACTATTTTAATATATTGTTATATTTTTTACTATTAGTCATAGAAAGTTACAGGATTTTTACTATGCTTATAATTTTCAAGTGAAAACAGTATTTTGCTTGCAAATGAAAAAATAAATCCCATAAAGTTACATTTTAAGGCCACTCGACCATAAAAATTGTTTTGTACTATTTTAACACATGTATAGTTGTGATATGTAAAAAGTGATTCAATGATTTCATTTCATTACAGTTCGTGAGTCAAAAGGGGTCAAACTTGCTATTTTATGCTTTTACATGTTATTGTAAAGGTAAAGTAGTTAATGTATGGGGCTGAAATTTAGTCTAGTTATACATGCATATGAAATGTACACAATGATATATTTATAATAAGTTAAATAAACATATTTTTGTATTTATAAATGATTAAATAATGGTAAAATTACATCATTTTTAATCTTATATAAGTAATTTTCTATTAATACCCCAATATTTTGATTTTATCTCATTTTGTAGTACACAATGTCGCTATTTTAAATTTGTTTGGTTTATTAGTCTAACACTACTCGTTAATTTTATAACTGATACATAATTGATCATTGCAAATATAAATTTGAACTATTTCATGAAATGTCTTGTTTTGACCGTACCAAACACTCAGAGGGCGGGATGGGATGTAGGAACATTAGGGAATGCTTAGTGGACCAATAGTGTGGTCCCCGAGCACACTATTGCTCCACATTTTAACCTATGATGACACAGGCAAACCCACGCTAGTTTTTCTAACATTGGACTTTTCTAAAGCTCATATTAATTTTGCTTGTTTTTTTTTAACATGACTAAGTTCAATGTTAAAAAGCAACGTGCATCAAGACCAAGAAAATGAACCAAACGTGAAAAATCGTAAAAGAATCTGTATAAACTTAAAAAGATGAGAGCTGATTTACAATGCCTCTAGGTAAGTCATAAACCCATAACAAACATATGTAAGTGGAGTGTATTATTATTTGCTAAATAAATAGTAACTCCACACTTGTTAAGAGTTGATATGGAATTGAATCATACATTAAACTTCACCAGATATAGTTTTGGTTTGAATCACAGCTTCTGAAAATAATTACTAATTAGATTTAAAGTGAGCATGTTACCAGTGGCTCGGTACACACACTTGTTGGAACAGGGCCAATCTACAAGTCATTCAGAATCTGCTTAAGTTGAATGTTTCAGGGGTCAAGCAACGAGTGGTTTATAATTGGCTAATGTTGGATGTTCCTGGGGTCAGGCAAACAGTGGTTCATAATCTGCTAATATCGGAAAATCCAGGGGGAGGCAACCAGTGGTCCATAATCTGCTAATGTTGGCTGTTCAGGGGGTCAGTAAACCTGTGGTTTGGTTCATAATCTCCTAATGTTGGATGTTCCAGAGATCAGGCAGCCTGTAGTTAATAATCTGCTAATGTTGGATGTTCCAGAGATCAGGCAACCTGTAGTTCATAATTTGCTAATGTTGGATATTGCAGAGGCCAAGCTACTAGTGGTTCATAATTTGCTAATGTTGGATGTGGCAGGGGCCAAGCTACTAGTGGTTCATAATTTGCTAATGTTGGATGTGGCAGGGGCTATTATATTAGTGGTTCATAATTTGATAGTGTTGGATGTTGCAGGGGCTATTCTACTAGTGATTCATAATTTGCTAATGTTGGATGCTGTAAGGGCTATTCTACTAGTGATTCATAATTTGCTAATGTTGGATGCTGCAAGGGCTATTCTACCAGTAGTTAATAATTTGTTATGTTGAATGTTCCACGAACTAAAATACTAGTGGTTCATAATTAGTCATAAATAGGATTGTCACCTCAGTACATTCAGCTATGTAACAATTTTCGTAGTCTGTAAACCAGTAAAGAGAAACTGATGCCTCTCTCCATGGAACACTGGTGTGGATTTTAATTACTGTAATAAAAACGAAAAGTTGGCCTGGTAAATGTTTTGACTACAAATAAAGCACCTTTAAACATTTGACACTATTAATTCTAATTAAAGTGCTTAGTAATTCAAATAAATTTTTGTTTGAGTACATAGTTTATAAATTTAGTTTTCAACACAATAAATACATTTTGACAAGCTTCATATGTAAATTTTAAAAATACTATTGCCTATGTAATTTTGCACACTCGAGTCCCAACTCCCTAGGATAGTGTCTGATCGCAGTTAAAATACAGAACGACATGTTAAAAATAGAATATTGTAATTCTTGGTAAATGAAGGGAAAAGAAGCGGCAGTTCCTTTAGAAGGTATTTACAAACATGTAAGATAAGCTCTAGACCAGAAGTCAGTGTTGGCTTGTCACCACCACTTGCCCCTCTCTGGCCACCCTTTGTTACAATCACTGCCAAGATATTATGGCCTCACAAAGTCTTTCTCATTCTCAGAGAGGCTTTCTTGTTGAATTGCCTTAACAACAATTTACATTTAACAACAATTTTTTAAACCCCTTTGATAAAAGGACAATATGTAAAGGGATTAAATTTGTAGAAAATATTAAATTACATTGTTCTAGAAAGGCATTGATGTGCACTTTGTTTATGGTGAAAACATACCTTGACGGGCTACATCATGGCCCTATCATTTAAGCTACACAATAGTGGAAATAATCAGGTTGAATGAAATAGGTTATACAAATACCCGTTTTAATTAAAAGAAAGTAAATATTTTTCATTTACTTACACACAATTTGTTTGTAAGTTGTATTATTCACAAGATCGCTTGCTCACACATACGCTTCGTTTACCCTGAAAGATAGCAAACTTACTTTGCTTTATTCCACTATGGCATGGCTTATAAGAAAGTGATATGTGAAGGATATTCTATAGCCCATCAAGGTAAGACTGCTACCATTCAGGGTAAAAGAAGTGTACATAATTATTCTAATGACTAATATTAATTTTTGTTATTTTATCAATGTTAACTTCACATGGCAGGGCTACCAAACATTTTATTCAGATGAAAATTGTTCTTTGAGAGAGTAAAATTGAATTGTGTTTAAGATTGAAAGCATTTATTAATCTTTAATTACTAAGGAGACCAATAGCAAATTTTTTACAAGATACAAAACGTAAATTTGTTTAATACATTTATCACACTGACTATTGTAACAGTAAAGTTCTCTTTTCTCCCTTCTTCTTTTTATCACAACTTAAAAATCTGACATTTATTATTATTATTTTGACAGCATCTTACTGCCAGTTCAGATTATACATATGCATATATGATAATTACTTTAATGGGTTAAGGATGAGGAAGGAAGCATTTTAGAGGTAATCTACTCGAATTTGTTTGGAAGAAGAGTGGGAAACCATTTAGTAAAAACTACTCTCAATGGCTGACATATTTTGATTGTAATGCTTACTACTTCACATTTGTGGCTTTTGATTAAATTTACACTATGTCAAAAAAAATGCAAACACCGCAACATTATCATTTAATTTGTTTAACCTTTGAAGTTCCAAACTAAACTTCCATTTGATCAACATCCCATTTTTTCTCATTTACCACATGTCACTTCTCTCCAGGGTTGCTACTAACTTGTAAAGTCAGTGATAGTCAGGGAAATGAAAATTGGTCATGGAAAGTCAGGGAAGTGCAATTATGGTCAGGGAAAGTTTTTTAGTGATTCCATTAAATTGCATATTCTTTTCACGGTGTCTTCGATACAATTTTTTTTTTTTAAGGGGAGACGGTATACTATGTATTGTAACTTCTTATTTTTGAAACCTGATTTGGTTGGGGCCACGGCAGACTTTCCTAGAAAACGCTGTGTTAAATGATGGGTTTTCCAAGATAATTTTCTTCACCAAAGTGAGGGTGGAGAAAGTTGAAAATATTATTGAATATCACAAAAATTAGATGGATGTTTTTTTAAACTGTTAGAATTCTTGTAAGGAAGGGAAGGTGTACATTTTGTGCTTGCATTGTCATGCTCGGTATTCCAACTTCTTAATTTTTTGTTTGTAAATAATTATTCCCACTTATTTGTGTATCTGTTATTTCTCTTAATTTGTTCCCGTTGACTTACTACAATTGTGCAATAAATATGTTCTTAATAGTATATTATCATAAAAACCATGGGTACTATAGTACTATGTTCATTGATTATTGTATAATACAAACCAATAAAAAATTTAGTCAAAAGGTGTGTGATGGTATGGCTATAGACTAGGAATGACTGGAGTACAGTTTTCCTACTCACACTGTATTAGCAGCAATTGTCTAATATCGATACGCTATCATGGGGAAGAAGGAGGCCATTTTCATTATTTGTAGTTATTATCTTAAATTGACATACAGTGAGTATTATTGATTTGTATTTATATTATGCTACAAAAAGCTTGTGGAAAAGTTATATTTTGGTCAGGGAAATGAAAACGATATCAGTAGCAACCCTGCTCTGCCATTTTCAACTCCAGGCAAACATCAAAATGATCACACTGTCTCTTTTTATATACTTTATTTCTTGTTAGATGTATTTTACATGCATCATTTGCACAAATTTATTGCAACTATAATCCAAACAGGAAGTGATACGTGGTGTGATATATATATAGCAACTAATACTGCATGATATACCATATGTACATCTTATAACAGAAATTATTTCTAGCAAGCTGACTTACAACAACATTGACCCTTATCTAAACACTATTTTAGGCACTTGGGGGAGTTGATTACAATTATAATTACTAGTTAATAATTGCACCTTAATTTTTTTAGATATATTATTTTAAATTGTTAACACTGAATATTATCTATTGAGCTTTAGTTTCAGACCTTCATTCTACTTATTAGTCTTCCTCGCCTACAAATTGTTTGGGGCTCTAATTATATAGTCACACCAAGCTTCAAAATCAAAACGTTAACATATCTGAGGTGGAACGCTGCTGTCCTCATCATCATTATTATTGACATCATCATCACTATTAATTGTTTCCAGTCTATGGCCGGGTCAATTTATTAAAATGCCTCCATCTTCCTCTGTATTTCTACCACTCTTCCTGCCTTACTCATTCTTTTCTTCTCAATCACACACTTCCTGTTATTTTCCCCTCCCATCTCATCCTTGGTCTCCTTTGTGGTATCTTCCCTCCAAACTTCAACTTCATCACTCTCCTTTGGATTCCTTCCTTTTTTATTCTCATTACATGTTCATACCATCTCAACCTTGCTGCCCTAGTTATTTATTTAAAATAATTTCCAAAAAAGTTTTTTTTTTACTTCATTTTGTAAAGCACAATGTAATGTAATTTGGTATTGAAAGTGTACTTTTGGTTTTGCCAGTAAAACAAAAAGAACTAACAAAGGGATAGATTTTTTTTTAATACCAATTTTAAAGGCTTCATTTAAAATATACATGAGTAGTGGTAATAAATTATGCCAAAAGGATCCAGTCTTTTTTATGAAACCAACATCCCCAAGTTAAATTTCCATTGCTTAGAACACTGTTTCATAACCAGTTTATGAATTCATTACCAACAACTGTTACTTTCAGATGTGGGAATGTGGCTGCGATCTTAGAATTAAATGAACACCTACAGCGGGATTTTACCATATTTGAAGCAGCACCACAGGAAAGTAGAGGAATTCCTTCCAAGAAACCTCAAGCAGACTACTTCCTATAAGATATTAATAATTAGTATTTCAACCAAGACTGGACATTATCAGACTGCCATTTTTTTTTCTTAGTTTTTACAATTTCCATAACATATATATTAGTTGATATATTTTGTTGGTGTTATTTTAACACAACTCCTGAGTACTACCATAGTTTAAATTAGGAGGGATAGCCAGCACACTTACCTTGGTGATACTGGAGTAGAAATTGTTTAAAACACACACAAACACATATTTAAGGACAAGCTTTCACTGTCCCAGACAGCTTCATTAGGCCAAGAGAGTAGACTGATTAGCGAAAGCTTGTCCTTAAAAATGTGTTTGTGTGTTTTATAGTGTTCTATCTAAACAATTTCTACTTCAGTATCACTAAGGTAAGTGTGATGTCTATCCCTCCTGATTTTAACCATGAGTATTACCATAGTATTAATTCACATCTACACTTCTATATTAAGTTCATTTTTGTTAAATTCGGGTATAAGGGGAAGTAATAATTTATGGTTAACCCAACTATTTATTCAAACATCACTATTATTGAATATTTAAAGCCGCCAACTCTCAAAATTTACCATTAAACAAAGAAAAACATGTAAATTTGGAAAAGGGATAACACCATGTCAGGGGCTTACCAATATGTTGTGATTAATACAATGCTATGATATGTTGTTTTTTTTCCACAATATTATCATTAATTTTGCATTACCTTATCTGACCAAGGTATCATTGCATTTCTTTATATTACTTAGTTTCCCTTTTACATCCAGAAATAATATTTTTTAATTCTCAATATTTAGAGAAATCAGTTTTTTGCGATGCTTGAAATCGTTAAATATTTATGAAATATTGACAATTTATATAAAATAATGAAATTTAGAAATCACTATCGAAAATTCACAAATAAATGGTGGTAGACTGTAGTAAATTATTCTTGTTGAATTGAAATGTTCGATGAAGAACTAATCTAATCCTTAATAACATGGTGTTGAGGACGTCTCTCAAATTTTCTGATTCACCTTAAATTGTTGATCAATGTGGTGTGTTTATATCATTGATCAGATAAAAACAAGTCATGGTTTTATATCAATTCAACTTGCTTTAAAAATTAAAACCTAAACT
Source organism: Timema bartmani (assembly GCA_902151455.1). Taxonomy (NCBI): domain Eukaryota; kingdom Metazoa; phylum Arthropoda; class Insecta; order Phasmatodea; family Timematidae; genus Timema; species Timema bartmani. Next base: position 273,609 of record CABFWB010000202.1, read on the forward strand.
GAACATCACTTATAAGTTGACAAAATGAAGGAAAAAATATTGAAAAATAAACTAAAATTACCCTATAAAAACTGATATATATAAAAAGAAAAAACTTTCACCAAAAACAGGTGTTTCTATCAATATATAATTATGTAAATTTTGTAGTTGAAAATAGCCTTGTCTAGCTATACTACTAGTTTCAATGACAATTAAGATCATCTTTAGATGATATTTTACATTTTTAAAGAAACCTTCTAATCCAGATGATTTTAATATTAATATCAAAGATAGTTTTAATGCAATTTAGTTTTGCAAAATGTATCATCTGGCTTGGCTCTGACTTGATGTTATCCTTAGTCATGTGCACTGATTGACTGAGTGTTATCCTTAGTCATGTGCATTAAGGTTGTTTATATCCAAATTGAGGTTTATCTTCATTCTCAAGGTGTTTTTGATTCCTTAAAATTTATTCTTTTCATCTTTTTACCAAAGATTATATATTTTAGGCTGCCATTAGCTTACCCACTGCCAGTAAAGCATATAAGTTTAAAAAAATTTAGTCTTTCATTTTTCAAGAACCTATATTGGTAACCTATTAGTTATTTATAAGACCTATTTTTATGCCTTAAGAAACTTGCGAATTCAAAGATTATACTTATTCACTATTGTGTGTTAGAAATTATCTAGAACACATCGAGATAAATTCGTCAGGCTCATTTTAATGCCTTCTAGGAAAAGCGACAAAACAATGTATTTTTGTTGCAAGTTAATATTCAAACATTGATTCAAGCACTTTATATTTGCCTCAAAACACCATTACAATACTGAGTTATCATTTCACCTTAGCGGAGGCTTTCAAAATAAAATTTAACAGAAATTATTATAGTTTTTTGAGCTTTGTCTACATACTTATTGATATTGGTGTTTTACTAGCATATATATATATATACACACACACACACACACAAGCTAGTAAAACACCAATATCAATATCATATTAGATAGTTACAGTATACAAAACTCAAAATCATTAGTAATTTACGCTTAAGTTTGTATAGAAAACTTCCAATACGTAAAATTATATCTCAGTTTTTATATTTTTAGTAAGTGAAAGTAAACAACATTGTATTTGTTTTTTATAAACTTTCCCAAATTCAAATGCTAAACATTTGACTTTTTTATATATTCTAATTTTAATTTAATATGAGCGTTTACATTTCAAGGGTATATAATGTATTCAAAAATAAATGCTCTAATTAGTTTTCAATGCAAACTAGAACATCTCTCTTTAAATACACTCTATCTAATTGCATTAGATCATTTTATTTTTACACAACTCACTGAAGTTTTTTATATGGTTTATTAAATAAATACAAAACAACACAGTTCAGTATCAATAAAATGTAATGTTCAGTATGAAATGACTTGACAGAATGCCTCTTGTCGAGGTCACAGAACCTTATAATAAAGTAATGTAGGTTCGTTGTTACCAACTGTCACATAACAATTATCTTACAAAGTTGTTCAGAAATGTATATTAAAAAATGCCCATCACCTTTAAAAAAAATATAGCCCAAGGTACAAAAGTGGTGAAAATTAATAAATTTACTTCGGTTTAAAATTGTTTGCTTGGGTTTCAGATTGTTCTTAGTACAGTAAAGCCCCGATTATCTGCGGAATTGGGTGGAAAGGGTACAGCGGATAGCGAAAATCGCAGATAACCCGAAAAAAGACTGAAAATGAGGTGCAAACATTTAAAAAAATATTTCAGCATAAAAACTATGTTTTATTGTACAAAATACTTTTATGTAAAACTTTTAAAATATGTACAGTACAGCAGAAACCTTTGCTCTACGTCTAAATCACTAAAATAAAGAACAGTAAACAAAAAACAATATCTACTGTACTGTTAACAAAAAGTGTTCAGTTACACCTTTTAAAAAAAATCAGTCACTCGTTTTTGCTTCTTGTTTTGGAAACACCTTTTTTTTATTCTAGATTGTACTTTCCTTAACATGAGTTCTTCTGCCAGTTATGCGTCTTCATTTTGTTCCTCTAAATATTGAAGCAATCCGTCTACGTGCTGCAAAGCAGTTTCGTGTGTCATCTGCGCAGGCACCTCGTCTTCTTCACTTTCACTTTGTTCTTCATTCTCGTTCACTCCCATTGCTTTGTTTGTTATCTCTATGTCAGTCAGTCGTTCAAACCCCGGCTCACTTGCGTTGCATTCCAGCCACTCTTCTATGTTCTCTTCATCGACATTCTCACCTCCCGGAACGGATGTCACTAGGTCAACAAGTGTAGCGGTCGGCATGACTTCATTCTCTTCTTCACAAATGTTTTGGTTGACATTTGTTTCGATACTCGAAAAGATTTTTCTCCACGATTAAACGAGGGTTGAGGGTTTGATGTAATTCCATGCAGACGCAATATCGTAAATGCTATCCAAAATTGTATAATTCTTTCAAAATTCTTTGAGATCGCAGCCTTCTTCAATTTTTGACAGTAACAACTTTGTTCTGTATGTTCTCTTCATGGTTGCAATGACTCCCTGGTCCATAAGTTGTATCAGTGCAGTAACATTGGGGGGCAAAAACTTTGCGAAGATTTGCCCGTCAGAAGATTTATGCACACTTCTAGCTGGGTGTGTTGTCAATTAACAAAACAGCCTTCTTTGGCAAATTTTTTGAGTCAAGATGTTTACGTACTTGAAGCACAAAACATCTTTTAAAACCATTCTTGAAAAATCTGCTGGTTCATCCAATCTTCTTTATGGTTGAAATAATCAACTGGTATATTTTCTGCTTTGGTCCCCTTAAAAGACCTCGGTTTCTTAGATTTACCGATTACAAGAAGCCTAAGTTTGTGACTACTCACAGCGTTATTGCATGGCAAGATTGTAATTCTTTCCTTGCTACTTTTGTGACCTGCCGCTTGATGTTCACTTTCAAATGCTAAAGTACAAGTGGGAAGACACTTCCAAAAAAGCCCTGATTCATCAACGTTATAAATTTGTTCATATGACAGATCTTCAGACAACACAAACTCTTCAAAATCACGTTGAAAATCATCAGCTGCTTGTTGATCACCACTCAGCTTCTCTCCGTGTAGACCAATCTCTCTAATTCCATGACGTTTCTTAAAACTATGTAACCAACCGGACGACGCATCAAAATTTCCTTCCAGGCCTAACAAATCAAAAACAAAATTTTGTTTTACCTGCAATGATAGGACCAGACACGGGGGTGCCATTACTTCACACCTGAGCTAACCATTCCGCTAATGCCGAGTCAAGTTCATTATAGGTGGATTTCTTCATTGCTTTTCGTTTTTTCATCCCAGAAGCACTGTCCGACACTGATGCAAAGGCCTACAGTTTGTCTTTTTGCTTTAAAACGTCTCGCACTGTTGTTTCCCCGATCCCGTAATCCAAACACATCTGCTTCCTTGAAGTGCCATTTTCAATTTTAGAAATAATTTCAAATTTTTGTGCAATCGTCAACATAACCTTCTTTCGTTTTTCAGCCATTATTAATTTCAAGAACTAACGAAACACTAAACTTGAGCAATGACAAAGAAACATAAAACACAACTGATCACTAAGCAAGCTTACTAACAACTGACACCATTGGAGGCCCGCTTGGGTCGTCAAGGTCAGTGATCAAAGAATGTGAAAGCCATGACTAAAATAAAAGAGCAAGAGCCTGCCATTCATCCACAATTTCCGAGAAGGCCTATAGGATTACGATGCACAATAAACCTGTTAGTAATTTTCGATCTTCGCACNCGGCACTCGTGGATAATCTGCACCGCAGATAATCGGGGCTTTACTGTATTGCCATTCTTAATATAATCATCGGTAACATTAATTTAATACAGTTGTTCTGAGAGAAAAACACAATAATATTTTAATTATTTTAAATCAATTTGTAACACTCCACATTTTTAGTTCTGCCTCATTCACTTGGTCAAGATTTATATTGAAAATGAATTTATTAAATTACTTTATATATTTTTTGTGTTTCATTTAACCATTTAACTTAAACAATCAAAATGCATAGTAACATATGCCTACTTTTAAATGTATAAATATTATGAACAAAGATTTCAATTTCATATTTAATTAAAAAAAAAAGGGCAACTTAATTTAGCAGAATTGTTGTAGTTTTGTGTAAGTTTGTCAGTTGGGATTTTCTTCAATGTTGGCGGTCATGAATTTAGATATTTTATTATGTTTTCCATGTCTTGTCACTCTGAGAGTAGGAGTTAGAGATGAAGGTACAACTTAATGTTTATAATGAAACACTATTGAGTTGTATTTTAAAACAGCTTCCTAGTAATGACCACTAGTAGATGTATTATTTCTTCACTGATGATTTTAAAGATATATATTTTCTTAAACAAATGTGGTATAATGTATTTAATATAAAATATTTCATCAATTGAATAAAATGTGTCCCTTAAGGGGAATTGTGAGCAATATAAATTGGTCATGAGCCGAAGAGTTTCAAATGAGTAAATATGATAAAAATGACCCCCTCCAAGAAACCCTTCCCCTCCTAAAACACTATTATGAACTATTGACAATTTGGTCAGAAGAGTTGGAGAGCTCAAAGAGGCAGGACCTATATTTCTCTTAAAGGTCAAATACAGCTGCACGATAATAAATATGTACTTGAGTCCTTTTATCACACTGGGTAAGCAGCTCCAAGAAAAAAGGTGTGTGTGGCAGAAAGAAACTGGTGGAAGGGGGAATAAGGGAGATAGATAAATTAATCATACAGAAAAGGTTAGCACCGTTATTATTCACTCTTCGGATTATCCACAAGTTTTATGTTTCATACTATCTGACAGCTAGAAACTCAACAATCAGATTGGGAGACACAGGTTTAAATCCCAGCTGGGAATATTGTATGTGTTTTTCACTAATTGTTTTGAAAGCTATTAATATAAAGATTAATAATATAGTTTATATTAATAAGCTGTGCATTACTCAATCTACCAAATGACTTCATAAATGAAAATATAGCAATTAATTTATTTGTAAAATTAATTTAATACATATTTTACTGTGTCATATAAATAGACAATAGTGAAAGCTGACTATGAAAATTATCTCTAGGATAACATATTTGCTACCCATATTAGATAGCACACGGAGTAAACATCAAGCTATACTCCATTCACGGTAGGAATTACTCTCTGAAAGGTCTTTTTTCCTACCAATATCCTACTATATAATAGATTTCTGGTAGGGAAAAAGGCCTTTCAGAAAACAATTCCTACGGTGAACAGACTTTAGCTTGACCTGTTTGCCTTGTGACGGGAAGCCTCGGGCTCAAATCCTTGCTGAGTGCTCTACAGATGATTTTACTAAGTGTCTTTCCACTCTCCCTCTAAGTAAATTCGGGTACATTTCCACTCAATTAGAGCTTCATACCACAATAGAGCAATAAAATATGAATAGCTCAGACAAGTAGTAAGATGAGGTGCAAATTATAAACATATTTGGTCAAGGCCTCTTTAAGACAATCACACGTGAGTTGGTCAGAGAGAACTGATACCTTGATCAGCTATGAAGCTCACTAGAGCCACAATGTGGCTCACTGCTTGTCGCTATTCTACAATGCACAAATCAGACGATGTTAACGTTTTAACGCATGCAGTTCAAATTAGAAAGGAAAAAAAAAGAAATTAAAAACTGTAGGTGCAACCTACAGTAATTTTAAGAGTTGGAAATGTCTGTTTTTATACTCTTTTTCATTTACTTATAGAAGACGATTTAAAGTTTATTAATTATTTTTGAAGGTCGAACATTTTTTGGTGAGCTGTACATTATTGTTTGCTCCAGAAGAGAGATACATATAATCATTACAGCTGGTGTCTAATTGTATTCAATAAATTGTTTTGCATGAATACTGCCACGTTTTTCTCCATCAACTACAATTTGAAAAACAGCTATTTCTGTACTGAACTTCAACTCACGCGTGCTCATCTGGAAGGCTACATAAGACACAATGCCCTACTGAAAGTTTCAGCAATCATAAACTGGATCACACGTGCTCGTCTGAAAGGGGCTTGAACTCAAGGTCTTAAGTTTGTTAACACATGGATTGAATAAAATATTGATTTATCATAATCCAAGTTTTATCTATTGAGTTGATTATGTCTTGGTATAAAATATTATTGACCAAGCGATTCTGACCAAGCTTAAGGGTGAATTCATCCGAGTTGTGTTTCGTAAACAAAGATAATGGTTGGAATGGATATTATAGGGGCCACTAGTTTGTTTTATGTAATCCTACATGTATTGTAATTTACTGGAATATGCCTCATTTAATTCTATTTTTAGCGAAATTTTTGTTTATTTTGACTATTTCTAATTACATGCTTAATTATGTGTTCTTAAAATGCCTACAAAAACCATGAGGTATATATGTATGGGCATTTAGACCCATATTAAATTGTTCCTGTTTTCTTTAACTAATAAATAAACGCCTCCTAAACACCTTTAACAATTAATAATAAATCATTAGAAATACATAATATTATTTTAAAAATTTCATAAAAGAATATATAAAGGACAAGTGTTATAGGAAGTATTAAATGCTATATTATGACACTCTTACTTTTAGTTTTACATTTCCATGGTAAAATATAATAATAATAATAATAAATAATCATAATTAATAATAATAATAATAATAATAAATGTCCAAGGTGAGTATCTCGTGATAGACTGGCATGCTTTTGATGGGAAGATTGGGGTTTGAATTCCAGTTGGATCTATTGAAGGTGTTTTCTCCTGAATGGTTTCCCACTCTCCTTCCACACAACTACATGTAAATTACCTTTAAAATACTTCCTTCCTCATCCCTACCCCATTAGAATAATTATAATACATTTATAATCATTAAATTCACTCAATAGTTTTGATATAAATAGAAATATATCTATTCACAATGAAGATACATACTACACATTATTGTAACATAAAGACCTCACTCACAATGCTGATCCACTCGGCTTCATTCTTCCATACTGGCCTTTTTCTTTATTGGTGTTCCACTTTCTCTTAATGCAATATGGGGTACATCTCCTTTAAATTCTATTCCTCATAGCTAGCACATTAGAGTCAATATGTGGATATTCCAGATGAAATGTAAGACAATATGCAAAAAAAAAAATGAATATAAAAATGCCAACACTGAATGGGATGTTCGTTAGGAACTATACAACTTGTTTGCAGTTTAGCATTTTTTTTTAAATTTTAGGCTATAATTAACACTTTCAGTAAACAATGTTTCGGCAGGAGCAAACCTTCTATATTGTTTTAAGTAAATTATTGTATGAGATTGTTAGTTTTATGGGTCAATACTTTACACACAACTAGTCTTTAACAGAATTCAACTACTTTAATTTGTTAGGTTGGATTAGTTAATAATATAGGCTAGTTAAGAATGGTTTTTAATACTAACAAGTGCTCCTTATGTGACAGGAAATATGAGTTAAATTAAAAGGGAATGTGCCAGCATTTACCAGAAGAAAGGATAAAAAACCACATGCTAGGGACACCACCCCCCAATGCACGCTGCCGAGATTCTAACTGAGCAGTTGGCTGAAATTAGAATATGGCATAATTAGCTCTACCTATAATTAGCTCTACCTATAATTAAGATAAGTTGAATTGATATTGTTAAGCTAATAGAGGATGAGTTGGATTTTAGTTTTGATAATTTTGAGGGGAGATTTTTCCTGGTTTCTGGTCCTTCATTTTTACACTTAAAAATGTTCAGACCTTCATTACGGCTTGGAGTGATCCTTACACCTGACCTACAAATAATTTAAGTTCTTCACCACACTGATAATTAGTTTATTCTTGTTTTGGAAATTTGGAAATACCCCATTTAACCATCTCCCACCTATCGAGATAAAATATTCAACACTTGTTATTTATGGTGCTACCTCTATATTCCTGGCAAATTTCTTTTTTCCCTATCAGGTTTGGGTTTTTTTTACTTCTTCCTTAGGGGGCATTCAAGTATTATATAAGCACATTTTTGGCCATTTTTAACCCCTCCCCCACCTTGTAAGCAAAAAAAGCAAATTTCTGACCCACACCCCCACTCCCTCTTGCTTATGTAAGATTTGTCAACTTTTTTAAAATTTGTTCACAGGAATAACCATTCTTTTTTTCATGCAATTTTGCCTATAGCCTGACCAGGTAGTAAGACGCAATGATAAAAAATATTAAAAATTCATGCAAATTGATGGAAATTATTAATATAGAGACGTAAATTAATATTGTAAAATATTTTACAGTTAACACTGGTATAGGTAACCTGGTGGTCTAGGGGGTAAGGTGTCAAACTTCTGTACTGGGGATCCGGGGTTCAATCCTCGGTCCTGGCACAGATATCCTCCATTTCATCTCACAATCACCCTACCATTGCACATTAGCGTAAGTGCGAATAACTCGAACGGGTAGTAAGACACAGTGCTAATAATAATAATAACAACACTAGTATACAATTAATTTAGATTTATTGGACAGGTAAAATTAAAACAAGTTATAACATAATAAAAGTTTAAAATTTCAATCTACTTTTAATTGAAGATAAAAAAAAAAGTATTATTAGTGAATACATGAATATGATATTTATAAGGAAAAACACCCTAATGTATAAACTCCATTTAATCTGATGACCAAGGTCCTTGAATCCACGTCTCAACACTTTCAATTATTATGTTTATATTTTGTGGGGTGGAGTGGGGGCGCTAGGTCACTAAAGTTTTGACTTACTTTTATAGGCTTCTTTACATCGTCCTCGTTTAGCCAATCAGCATCTTCAATGCTGCTTGAAATGCACCCTCCCACAATGTTGCTCGTCTTTCTGTCTTATGTAAGCATTGTTCTGACCTCCCTCCCCCCTTTGTTAGCAAAAATAAGCTAAGCTCGAACCCCATCCCCTTCCACCAGGTGCTTACATAATACATGAATGCCCCCTTAGTCCCATTTTAAAATTTAAAATGTTTATATTTTTATATTAATTTGGAGTGGCATCCTTACCTGCTTGATGAATTTTGGTTTTCTAGCAAACTGAGATGTAGTTTTTTCTCTTGGTTTTGGACATTTTTAACCCCATTAACTTTCTATTTTCCAACTCATTCTGAGAAATTCTGAATTAAAAGATTCATGTTATCTGGAGTTTTCTTTCTACCTGTCTGCCAAATTTTAGTTTTTATCCAACCTCCAAAAGATTTTCCAACTATAGCCCTTCTCCATTTCCAAGAATTCCATTTTAAAATTTAAAATGTTCTCACTTTTATGTTTACCTATACCTGATTAATGAATTTCAGTTCTTTACCCCGCAGAGAAGTAATGGAATGTATTAGTTTTTGTTGGAAATGTTTTTTCAACTCCCATTTAGAAACATCAAATAATTCTAAGATTTAGTTGGTTTTCTTTAGCAGTTCTTTTCCTTTTCTGCCAAATTTAAATTTTCTATCGTGCCTAAATATTATTTTTTTATTATACCCCCTACCTTTATTTCCCGGGCTCCCTTTACTTTTCTTCCAAATCTCAGTTTTCTACCACACTGGGAAGTAGTTATTTCAATTGTTTTGGAATTTTAAACTGCCCCTTATTCCTCCTATTTTTCTAATGACCATTTAAAAATTTCATTCTTAGACTTAGTTGGTTATCTGGAGTTGTCCTTCCACCTGACTGCCAAATATAAATTTTCTACCACAACTAAAAGATTTTTTTTGTCTGTTTATAACCCCCTTCCCTCCTCCCTTATTTTTCGGGGTCCCGCTTACAATTTTAGAATTTTCAGTATTTGTATGGTTATTTAAATGGGTACAAAGTTTCCAAAACACTGATAAGTACTATTTATTCTATTAGTTTTGGAAGTTTTGAATCCCCCCCCAATGCCCCATTTTCCCAACTTTGTTATCTGGAGTAGTCTCTGTACCTGTGTGCCAAATTTTTTTTATTTCCAGAGGCCCATATTTAAATTTACCACTTTTAGATGTTGCTGGTTTTATGGGATATTCCTCTACCTTTCAGCCAGTTTTTAGCTTTCCAGCTCATCTAGAAGTGCCTTTTCTTTTTTTGGACACCCACACATACTGACTAAGTATGAGTGGTTGTCTAGAAAAAAGATAGATATGCATATAAACATTGGTCGAGTATAATTTAGAGACAAATATTCAATATTTTTACAAATATCAGGAACCTGTGAAGTTAGCGCGATTCCAACGTGTTTGATCCTAACTCGTAATTGAGGATCTTAATGTATATTTTTATGACTTATATCTTATGATATTATTTTTACTATTGGTGAAGAGAGTTAGGGTACATGTATATATTAATTTCGCTAAAGAAATGGGGATGATGAAAGAAGAATTTGAGATGAAATGTACATGATTTTGTGTGTAGGCACACCTTTAGGGAAAAGCTCTGAAAAGCGATGTGGGTTTTGGGACTGTTTTTAAAAATAAATTTTATATAACATATATAAATTATAAAATAACTAGGCCCTTATTATAAACATTCATGTATTTAAAAAATTAACAACTCAAAGGAGACTGGCTGAAAACAATGATGTATGTAATATATCACCTAGAGGTTAAGTGGACAAATTGTCTGAATGTCATTCAAGTCTATCGTTGACCTGACTGGGTGGCTGGGGTGTGAATCCTAGCCGTGGGTACAGGATGTTTTTAATTAAATGGTTTTCCAATCTCCCTCTAGTCTAATCCAGATGTATTCCCTCTAAATGTATCCTCCTCATTTGTATCCCAATAGTGTAATTAAATGTGGATAGCCCAGCCATGTTGTTAGACAGTGCAAATACATAATAATATAAAGTTAACCAATTAACAGCAGACCTATTTCTACAATACATTTTTACATCAATAATAAATAAAATACAAATTTTTAATCAAATCTATGTCTCTCTTCTTTTTATTTTAGTATATGTACAGTAAGGCTGGTAAAATAAATTGTACCCGAATTTGTGAACACGGGGATACACTTCCTCCATATTCTACCTTCCTAATTCTTTTCTCATTTGTGTAACTATGCAAATAGCCTGGATGGATATTAGAAATTGAACATGCAACTATTTTAAAGATATATTAATTTTACAGCGTGTCTTACTACCGATTGGTCTTTTTGCACCTTAATAATGCAGGGAGGAGAATTTTAGAATAAAGATACCCTCATTTATGTGGAGGAAGAGTGAGAACTCATTTAGGAAAAAGCACGCTAGGTACATATAGCTAGGATTTGCATGCCAATTGACAACTTTGCCAGCAAAGAAAATGAGTCGAACTTGAGGAGAATAAGACTAAGAGAGCCTTCTTATCTTTCCATAACCTGTGACCATTGTGAAACATATACTATTATTGGTTGTTAGTGTCCAATTGCTGGAGATGGAGGTAAGGTGTCATCATTTAGGTTTTAAAATGAGATAAAACGTGAGTTAGTTAAAACGACCGCTATGATCGCCTGGAGTCGAGCATGTTGGATATGGCTTATGTGCGCAATAATGTCTTATGCGAAGTGATGTTTAAAAACTCTGAGCACCATGAGATTTGGCTCAAGCAATTTTAAAAACCTGGCCTCCTAAAGGCAAAAATCAAAAATCTAATTGTTTAGAACTAATCAACCATTAATTTAAGATAAGATGGAACCTTAGCACACTAAGATAAAAAGTGAATAAATAAAAATAATTTGTTGATTAAAAATTTAATTTTTATCTGTTGTAGTAAATATTTAATATTTTAGAAAGTATTCCGGTGATTGCATTGAAATATTGACATGTTCCTCTCTAGCAAGTTATTAAGTCAATTATAAAAAATCAAACACTTGCAGTTAATAGGTTTGGAAAATTTGATACACTTAATTTTATCAGTTAAAGAAGCTTTTAAAGGAAAAATAGAAAACAAAAAAAAAATACATTTTGAAATTAAAACACACTTGGAACTAGTTGTGTTTAGAAAAAATTTGGTCTTATCAAAAAAGTTTCGATGTGATGCACAGTTCTCTTGAAAAAATGAATTGTAACTTTAAGCTATGTTCATTTTAGACTCATTCTGCAATGGCACTTCCATCATAAAAACCATACACAAACACCTTATTCAACATGTATAAAGATTTGTGGCACTGTTGTATCACTTAATAAAACGACTCTCCACAATTTAAAGTTGCTAACTTGATCATTGAGGGTATTGCTCTTGTGTCAGGGTAGGGGAAAGAAAACATTTTAATTGCATAGCAATCCAATAGGTGTATCTTCGAAACTATGGTGAATAATAGAGAATAATAGACCGTTTTATATAAACTTGTTTCATAAACTTTTTTTTTACAATGACCCATTCTACTGTGTCCCAAAATATTTCCCTCTCTTCCTGAGTCACCTTTATATGGTAAAAACTGTCTGTTAATATGACTTTGTTTCATCAAGGGTGGACTGTACTTAGATGTAACAAATGTGAATTTATTTGTGGAAATTTAAGAAAATTTCATTATTTATAGTGGTAGCCTTTGAAAGAATTAAAATCGGGGTCTTTTGGGAAAGTTTTTAATGTATGACATAATATGACATTATATATATATTTATTTGAGATGGGCCACTCGAATCTTCGAATCTACCAAATCCTAACAAGTATTCGAGATTCAAGGATTCAGTGTTTTACTGGATTGTATGGTCGAATTTTTCACCTCATAAACAAAGAATATTTTGAATTCAAAAATTACTTAGCTAGGCCTACTTGAAAAGCACAACTTAATCCATAATCATTATTTTGTCGGACAAAAAGAGTTAGGCATGAAAAAATCATTGTTTAAAAAAATAAAATAATGGTTAGGTGTAGAAAATCTAACGTGCCTCATACCCTACCCTCCCACTTCTATGGGAAACTTGGACTTGACCGTTACAGCGCATGCTCACTTCTGAAACTTTCACCTCACGAACAATCGTGTAAATATTTTAATGAACACATTAAAACTCTTGAAAAATTGAAAATCGAAACTAGAATTACAAATAAACTCGAAATAAATAAAACAAATTACGGCTTTTTTTTAACAGAAATAAGAACACATTACACACGATACAAAGTCAGCCACCATGACATATATGTTTACTTGCCAGAGTGATGATTAAATAAACATGACTGTTAATTCTTACCACCCAACTGATTTTAATTATCAACAACTATGAAAAGAACCTTGATTTATTTCATATGATCCTAAAGTTAGATATTTTGCTGGGTTTCATGAAAAATAAAAACTGTCAACAGTTAGACACTGATAAAACTGTTTATTTAGGTATGCCAACCGGCCTATGTATCGTATATCGATTGTTTGTTTAGAATCGATTCAGGTAATTTGATCACTTAGTAAGTGCTGTCAAGTTTAAGAATAAAATAACAACTTGCTAATTCATAATTTGTTTTTAAATTGATTCTAACTAAGAGTTAAATTTTTTTTATCCCTTTTGCTGCGTTAATCGGATATATCTGATCTCAGCATTATAGCCATTGACTGCGGAAATCGACTCTACCCCACGGCGTGTAAACTTTAACTACCTTTGCTGCAACAGTTGTAAATAGCCACAAAAGTGTTAGAACGCTGAATTTTTCATTCTAGCATGCCCATGCGCCTCGACATCTTGTGTTAGTTTTGAGAACTGTTAGTTACCAGCTGAAAAATCATAACAATAGTAGCGCTTGTTTACCTCCGAATTTCAATACTTGTAGCACACGTGCAATATTTATGTGGCAGAAAACATTGTTGGTAGATTTATTAGTGTAGTACTGGTTATATTTATTTATGTGGCAGAAAACATTGTTGGGGGATTTATTAGTGTAGTACTTTTTATATTTACCCTGTTATTCTACTGTATTAGTAACATTTAATTTATGATTGATGAATTTGTGCCATATGAAGGGTAATAAATGTAATATTTTGTTAGTATGGCAATTGAAAAATTCAATAATTCTGCCCGGATTTTGATGACCTTAAAATTGCCAAAAAATGACCTATAAAACGACACTAAAAATTCTAAATAATGACTTTAAATTTGCAAAACATGACCTAAAAAAAATTGATTGAAATTCCATAATATGATGTATTTATTACAAGAGATAGGCTTTGCATAATACACGTAAGCAAAAATATCTCTTCTGATCTGTCCATTTCCAGTTTGTCCTCGGTGTGGACTCGTCTGGAATAGAATGACCTGTATACAGTCCTAGGAAATCCTCTATTTTAACATTGCTCGGTTTCCAGACAAATGTTCACAGATAGTAGAACGTCACACAAATCTTTATAAAATGTTGAGGATTTTTCTTGATTCGTAAATGCATTTTGTGCAAGTGATAATTGAGAGGTTTTCTTTTTATCAATATTCTGGATACCACAGACATATTTGTTGCGATTGATATGCTGTTGAATGGTTAAATCTTTTATCTGATGCTAGCCACTTTAACTTCACATATTTTACAGACAAGTATTTCACTCTCTGTAGAAAAAATATCCTCTGAATACAATAATAATTTGCCTCAAATGACTCGCTTTAGATGGTTTGGTTTAAAGCATTCTAAATACACATAAAATGATTGCTAAAGAATAAATATTACGTGCACTTGATAAATGAAAACTATGCACTTAAAATCTTATGACAGCTAAAATTATGTGTTCTACTTAACATTGGAATACAAATATTTGCTTTAAAAGCAATAGCTCCCCATCCCCCTGCAGCCCTTTCCAGACATGGTATTATGAGTGACTCACTAGGAATGTTAAGACGGTACAAAGTTTATTTGAATTCTAAAGATTGCTCACCCCTCCCCATGTAACCCTTTCCAACTTAAGTGTAGTGAAGGTATCACCAGGAATGTGGATTTTATAATCAAGCAGGTAAAGGGGCACAAAGTTCATTTGGACTCATACATTATCTTCTTCAGTCAACAAGTGTGTGGTAAAATATCTGATGTTTGAATAGTCATGTTTTATCAATGCACCGACAATTAATATATATAACCTTTTTAAAGTTATTTTCAAAGAATTTTAAATTTCCTTTCAAAAAAAAATGCCTAAAAAATTACTTATTAAACAAAAAAAGCAAGAAAAATGACCTAAACATCTAAAATGGCAAAAAATGACATTTCTACAACCAGGGACTCATGAACAGAATTTATATACAAATGAGCATTGTCTATGATGGACCAAAAAAAAAAGATGACATGTCATCAAAATCCGGGCCCTGGTGATCTTTATATACCATCCAGATTGCTTGAAAATCCAAGATGATTGTGCTGTGATAGCAATAATAATAATAATAATAATAATATTTAGCACTGCGTCTTACTGCCCGTTCGGGTTATACGCTTAAGTACTAATTACGCTAATGGATTGGGAATTGGGAGGGTGGAATTTAGAGGAAGTGAACCTGCATTTGCGTGGAGGGAGAGTGGAAAACCATTTAGGAACCCCCCCCCCCCACCCCCCCCAGTTCACCCGACCGAGATTCGAACCTCGAATTACCCGTCCTCTGCGGTCGAGCTCAACACGACTAGTGCGTTAGCCAACTACGCCACCGAGGTGGGTCTGTTATAGCAACTTATAGAGAACGTCTTCCCCCGGGAACAAAATTCGTTCCACATGATAGACGGGTGTAATTTCAGAATTTTTGATTAATTTTACATAATTCCTTAGACTGTGCTACTATCATTTTTTTTATGTGAATTGACCACTAATTTTTTCCTTAGTGCTGTTTATTAAAAAACAATCTAAGTTTAGCACACTTAATTTACAATACTATATAGAATAGAAAATGATCAAGTTATTCAAAGTTTAATCAACTAGACATTTAAACAATTTCCTTTGGTTTTCCACAAATTAATTTGTTTGTCTATTGTTATGATCTATTAACCCATATGTTTGGGTTTGAGATGTCTCTATTCCCCACTGTATATTAATTAAACCTCACATTGTTTACTTGATATCTAGATGATAGTGTATTTGAGATACATTGTAGTTCGTCTTTCTCCATCTCAATTATTTTAAGTATAAAATTAATGTTTCTCCTTTCATCTTTTTGCAAGTTACTGGGTGTGTGTGTACAGGTATAGGTAACTAAATGTTGAAATTAAATGGGTTTTTTTAATACTGGGCACTTTGGAGTTTAGTGAAACCAGCCAAATATCTTTTGCCCCAAATTTTTTCCTTTAATATCATATGTTTGGAAGGAACATTGCAATTTAACTACCCTTTTGCCTTGGAAGTAAGAATTGTATTTTTTTGCTTAATTTCAAGTTTTAAATAATTATTCCTTTATAAAATTGTTATTTTCTTACTGATATCATCCTCTCTCTGCATCATCCTAGATAATTTAATTCAAGAAAAGGCATCATTAGCATCTCTTTTTCAGTCCTGGTTGAGGATGTTCACTCTTCACCCTACTAAACGTCTTCTCTTCCTTCTTAACATTTGCTTTGTTTATCCTGTTTATGTTCCACCTTAGGATTTTCCAATTTTGAAAAATTTCGTCCAGTTATTTTATCATTTAATAAATATACTCTGTTTTATACTAACTTCATTTTGAATGTATTCAAAGTGTTTTGTTTTTTTGTTGTATGTCCTTGATTGTGTTCTTTGATGAAACTTACTACTTGTTTACACTGTCTATTCCAACATCCTAATTTCATATTAAAGCAGTTTGAGTGGGAAAAGTATTTAAATTCAATTATAAAACAATCTTAGGTATTTTACGAGCTTTGGCAACTTTCAAATGTCTCCACTGATATCTTCATCAAAGAATTCATCGAAAATTGGAGTCAAATTTGGAATACATTTCCGAAGTTATTCTTCTGTTGCAACAACCAAAGTGTTTGGCTGAATAATAGCCAATATGGATAATTTATTCTAGAACTTTACACCAAAAAGAAAGGTAGCTCAAAAATAAGAAATCACATACAGCAGACAGCAAAATCTGGGATGATCCTCTCAAGTCCATATTTTCTTTGGGATAGCATAATACTTCAAGGGTTGAGGTTAGCTTTTCAAAATTTGCCTTCACTGGTTTCACAGTGTCATAATGCATTCCACCTTGTTTGAGAAAGTCTTTTAACTGTAATTCCTACATTAACCCTCTAAATCTTAAATCTCTTAGGTGAATCTGAAAAAAAGGCATAGACTCTCCCCAAATTTCCAAAAGTTCTAAAATAAAAGAGCCAGGCCATCGAAAATAAGAACAGTTAAGTCCAAAATCCAGAAATCTGTCAAGTCACTAACGCAGGAAACTCAGAAAAATGAATGAAGTGAGCACTAAAGAGGCCTGTCTGACTGGGCATGATCTTTGGGCGCTGGCCAAAGTCGAGCAAGGTTAATAATGTAGGCTGAGGTGGGCGGGAAAGAAAGGGAATCGATAAGAGAATCATATACTTACTTCAAACCACCATTAGTTGCACATGTGAGTGGTCAGGATAGGTAACAAATTTTCCATCCTTTCAAGCTACACAATTTTGTGAGTTCATTGGTGTTTTCACATTTTAAACTAGAAATTTGTCAAAGGACGAAAAAAAAAAAATTCAATCAAGGCAAAAAGTAAATATAAAATTTCTGGCTAAAGGATGGACATCTTTAGAATGCTCATGTGAGTGATCAAGACTGGCTCAAGACAATCAAACATAATTACATAGAATAACTCGCCAATGAGTTATACTAGATACTAACTTAAACAACCAAACCAGATGTTTAAGGATGCTTGAAAAATAAATCTGTCACCTCTTGTTGAAATTGAACACCACATCACGATTCACAATATCTGAACACAATCACAGAAAAATACAGCTACAGACTGGTTAAGTGTTGACAACTTGACTTCACAATGCTCTTCTTTTGATTTATGCTTTCATGTCTAGTTCTTTCTTTCATGCGTGTGCGCAGTGAGAAGAAACCTATCCGCGCATGCCAACATAATAGACAGGATTCCCCTTACAAAACTGCCCGAAATTTTATGGCAGATGACACCATATTAGCACCCTTTTTCCTGCTATCTGTACTCACAACGCAACTAGCAGTTTTTATACAGGATATCTTTTCTTAATTTAGCGAATTTTGGTTTTAGTTAGGTAACTACTAATGAGTACTAATATTTCAACTCTCCCGATGACACCCCCTCTTGGCGGTCACCCGGGGCAGACCGTACACCCCTCCCCCATTCTTAGTACGCCAATGCATCAAAGTCCAGGCTTTTCTCATAAGTCTCTTTGTTCAAAGTCCTTCACAGCTAAATATTTAGGAACCAGAAGACCAATACATCATCAAATTCAGACAAGCTCCCAACCTTCATCACAAATTAACTTCTTTATTTCCCTTTTAGCTAACACATCTATTATTTTAAAGTTTATTTTGAGATTTAATAGTTTTTATATTAAATATCTTCCTGTTTGATTATTGCTATCTAGCAATAGTCATATTAACCATATCAGTACTGCAGTCAACAATCAAAGCCTTAATTTCTTCTTGTCTTCTCAGAATCTAAATGTGGTAAAATTTAACTTCTAAAGATGCTTTTTACCTGCTTCAGTGGCTTCATGGTTCAAGCCAGGGGTGGCCAAAATGTGACACTTCATATTGCAAAATAATAAATGATTTTAATAAAAGAAGTTGATAACTTTTCTTACAAACAATTTGGTCATTATTAATAATACAAAACATATTTTACAGTAAAATTAGTTACTAAAAACACACAAAACATACCCTACTATTAGTTTAATTATTTGTTATATATTCTGTGATTAATATTTCAACAATTTTGGAATAGCGAGAAAATAAAAAAAACGGCCAAATAAAACTAATACCGGCAATAAAACTATTTTTATTTTGCAAAATTAAAATAATATAAATGTAAGGCATTGTTTTCAAATTAGAATCCACATTCTCACAAACAATATTTTACTCATTTATAGTAAGCTGCTTAAAATCAGGTTGATAATCTACTAAAGCAGTTCACCCTAGCCCATTAAAATTTTTATTTCTCAATTTGGATTTAATAAGTTTAAGTGCATAGTGGGCTATACCAAAAATGGATATCATTCTCTTTGCACATTCCTCTAACCTGCGATATTTTTGCTCAGAGATATGTTTCCAAAACTCAGTAATCGAACAACCACTTTGTTTCAGTTCTTCAACCTCTTGAAGTTCCAGTAGTTCCAGTTCTACAATTGCCGAGTCCACCACAATTGGCTTTGAAATAAGACAACCAACCTCTATTATGGCAGTGAGAAAAGGATTCTCCAAATAATAAATGAAAGCCTTAGAGTTAGAAGATCGCAGAATTAATCATTGACTTCTTGTTACAGACCATTTAATTTGCAAACATATACTTCCGTAACTAGTTCTGCTGCAAGAAAAGTAACTTTTAGCATCGCATCTTACTAGCCATTTAGGTTACACCCTTACATACTGATTGGTTTTAGGAATAAGAAAGGTTATATTTAGAGTAAGTGTATCCACAATTTTGGAAAAACCACCCTCAGTACACCCAACTGAGTTTTGAGCCTTGACCTCCCCATCAATGGCTGTCTAGTCTACTGCAAGAGTAGCGCCTTAAACCATTTGACCACCAAAGCAGGTTGCAGGAAAAGTTGTTAGCATTTTGTTTTCAGACAAGCAAAGTAATTTAAAGTTTTAGATTCCATCTCTCTCTGAAAAAGTTTTAATTTGTTATGGAAGCTGAACGCCATATTTTTTTTAGATCTGATATTAGTTTTTCTTGGCCTTAACAAAGGTACATTTAATGTCTGTAATTGCTGAAAAACATCTGTAAAAAATACCATGTCTAACAACTACTGAGTATCCTCAAGTCGAGGGGAGTATTTCTCCTTCTCTTGAAATGGTTTGATTTGTTTCAGCAAAAACCAAAGCCTGTTTAGTACATTGTTTACTGAGAGCTATTTTACTAAGCAAAATCACAGTTGAGTTCACCTACAAAGGCTTTGAATTGCTGTGTGTTTTTGCTCTTGAACGAATATATTTAATAACTTTTAGAATTACTTTCATAACATGCTCAAATTTAATATACTTGGCTGCCAGTTGTTCCTTATGAATAATTCAGTGTACATTAAATATTCCCTCTAATTGGACTCTGACGCCGTATTCAACCCACTAGCTATCAAGCACCTTATATGTAAGTTGGAGACTTTTCGCAGTAGGCCCACCCAAGAGCCGTCCGCTGGCGAACTGAATGGCGGAACGTCTGGCGACAATGGAGGGAACAAACGTCAAACACCCCATCATGAGGTGTCCTATAACCTCACTTGTGTCCATACTCTCAGAGCTAAGCCACGTGCGCAAGAACACACAGCGAGCAGTTTGGGACCACCAAACCTTGTCTAATTAGCAATCCTATCATCACTGTGTAACTCGAGAAGACAACCCTTCAGCCGTTTCCTGGCTCTTGATGGGAGGAGTTGGCCCCTCCTAAAATTAAGTTTGATGACAGTGTTGAAAGAGGTCAGAAACTCAGCCTTAGGTATAGCTTCGGTTTCTCAAAGCATTGACGGTAAGGGTTCCAGCGGGGACTTCGTGGAGGTATTCTTACCAGCTATTGCTGACTGAAACCAGATATGAACTACCAACCACCTTGTGTATGGCAAGTGGAGGACATCACCCTCCCACCCCTCCACACAGATGACAACAGGAATTCAACTGCCCAACCCCTCAGAGCAGACAGTCAGGACCACAACCCAGCTGAGCAAGGAAGGATATTGCCCGAGGGCAGTAGCATCTCGTGACCAAAATTCTTAGGCAAGCTTGGAAGCGGTGCCCCCAAGCTTAAAAGGGAAGGTCTTGGGATTTTTTTTTTTTAATTTATGCTCAAGAAGCTATTTGGTGTTTTTTTTTTATGGTAGTTGTTGCTTTGGGCGTCCCTCTGTTCTGTGATTTACATTATTGTGTTATTACTTATTATATACATATACCTATAAACTTTCATTTGTTAGTTTTCACTGATACACACATCAAAACAATAGCACCTGCTATGATAAACTCCACAGACGCACGGCACGGGGTCAGTACCTTGAAAATATTAATTTCCCCTTTCATGCCACACCATCCCAATATGTTTTGAAAGGGGAAGAGAGGGGTAGTGACTTTGCTTCTAGTCGTCACCTTTCGGGCAAGAGAAGTCGTAGCTCGGCTGCTTGCATTTTTACCTGACATCCCCAGCTCTTTCCCTTCTCACCCCTCCGAAATCTATGACATCACAAATAAGAACTGTACTAGCTAGAGCAATGGGATGAAAGTTGGACAAATACCGACTTTCAACCATCATTAGATGGACTAGTGGACGTCTTGCATGCATATTACGATCACTGCCATGTATGGAATTTTTTTTTCAAACAAACTGATGCTTGAATTACATTTAAATGATTACCAGGATAATATTGTTGCAAACATTAAATAAAATAATTACAAATCTCCAATTAAAGGCAAGCAGTGCTTGCTTTGCTTGCCCTGATGCGACACCACTGTTCGAGGGCTGCCAACATTGAGCGAGTAGGTTTGAGGCAAGCAGATGCTTCTTTCCTACACACTCTTACCAGGCGAGCATCCGGGCTGATTCATACCTGCACAATGAAAGGAGTAGACTACATCTCAAACCAGCCCACCCCTCTTAAAGAGTGGACGACACCAGACCTGATGTTACCCCCAATGCAATATACAGGAAGGAAATCAGGATATGATCCATTGGTCTCTAAAAGTCTCATGAGCGCTTAAATACTTCGTCGAGAGCTTCTTTTATGTTGGAGCCACACGTTGTATCCTTTAATGTTATCAAGTCTAATAACTATTCTTTCACATCCAGGACATATGATACAAAGTGGAAAACTAGAGCTAGTTGTGGTTTGTCCTGAATATTTGTAGATTTGTCCAAAGCCAGACTCGATGCAACACAGTTCATCAAATTATCTTGTAAGTTATTTCAATATCGGCACTGATATAAGAAATTCACCTTTCAATTGCTCTTCTTCAGTGTATGAATGCTTTTTTCATGCTATATTAAATGCTTAAATAAAGTCAGCCTTTGTTGTTACATCTGCCTGCTTAGTAAACATCGACATCAATTTACTCTGACCATGAACTTTTTAATTTGGAGATAAAACTTTAGTTCATCTTAAAATGGAACTAACAGGACATTTTTAAAGTAATAGTAAAAATAATATATTTAATTTGGCAAAGTTAAGGCCAACCTCTTTTTCCTACCTTAACCCATTAATGATAGATCATGTTCAGTTTACTGAAAACCTGTTTTTGAACATTTTCTTCGAAGCTATAATACACAATATTAGAAACTTTGTGCAATTGTGTTATACCATTTTTCATTGCTACGCCATAAATTCATTTATTTGATAGGTTTACAGTATACATCACATTTCAATTCCAAAGTTCAAAAACAGAAAAAATGTTTTTTTTTTGTTTGTTTTTTTACAATGAGTCACAGATAATGAAGATAAAATTAACAACATGGCACTACATCATTGCATTCCTCAAGGTTTAATCCATATTAGGACTGTTTTTGACATAGTATTTTATATTTATAAAAATGTATAACACCTAATACATGATAATTAATACAAATATAATCATAATATATGATAAAAAATGCTTAAATTATTTGCCATATTAAATATAAAATAACACAAAAAACTATTATACTTGGATATGTACTGAATTACTTGGTCTTGCTTTATAAATAGCATATAGAAAGAATAAGTATATTTATCATAGAAAAACCGATTAACTGCCTTACCTAGCATTTATTGTATTACTAGCCTTATATTTATATTAGCTTTAGTAAAAAAAACTTCTTACGACCTTGGGAGGAATTAACTTGTTTATTTTTTAAAAGATAATCTCATGTATACCAACTTATTGAACAACTTTGTTGAATACAATATTTTGCTTCTAATCTGGATAAGAATCATTAGCTTAAGCAATTCCCTCTTATTCATGAATAATTTGAAAAAAAAAAATGTATAATTACTATCAATATTATGATTGGTTAACATTGTTGAAAGTATTTTATAAAAGTAAAACCTTTTAAATGCCAGACATGATGGCAAAGGCAATTCTGATTTTGGTTCTACTCGACAAATATTAAATAAACATATATTTAACTTGTTTGACTGGTCCAGAATATATGTATTTTTAGGGATGTGTGAATACTCAAAAATTTGAGCTCGAATCAAATTTTAGTAGTTATTTGACTGCAGCTCAAAGGTTGTTTTTTTCCAAAACTCAAAAATTTTGAGCTTAACTAATTCGAGTCTATAAAATATTATTTCATAATGGACAATCCCTCGAGCTTTCCATTTGTCTGATAAATATAATCTGAATATAAATGTATTTATTTATTTACATATATTTATAGACCACATCTGTGATCTAGTGGTCATAGTTACTGGCTACAGATCCAGCAGTCTCTGGTTTAATCCCCTGCATTTCCAGAATTTTTCTATAAAGCAGTGAATCTGGAACGGGGTCAAACTCTGCTTCATGAGGGCAAATGAGGAGCTAGTTAAGTAAATAAGTAGCAACAACAGTCTACAAAAGTGAAATTAATGGCCGGAGGATCCATTGTGCTGACCAAATGATGCCCTCTACCCACAATTATAGCCATTATAGTCGCTAATGGCAGTGGCCGCTCGGTCAATACATGTTTTTTTTAATATATGTTAATATATTATATTTATACACACATATATACATATTTATATATACTTGTATGATTAAATATATATAGATGCTCATATATATAGCTTGTAATCTATTTAAAAAATCAAAATTGTATAACATTTTCACAAAAAAATATCATTGCTAAGAATGTATGTTCTAAGTTATTTTTATGCATGTATCTATTGAAGAAAAAGAGTTTAGATACGGCTGAACAAATAAATATTGCTCTATATTAGTCGAACTCTATAACTCAATGTTTTCATTTGAACTCTTGACTCATATAATATTTTAAAACTAAAATATCCCTTGAGCTTAATTATTTAAAACTAAATACATTGTGTGTGTGTGTGTTTATATATATAAATCACTTTAATATCTATTCTATATGATATAGTTCATGTCACAGATATTATTCTTTGTTATTTACATTTGATATAACATTTTTATTCGACAGGATGTCATGTTTGGTATAGGCCCATCTTACTTTTGTTTGAATACATTGAATGTAAAAAAAATAATTGCAAAATTTATGAGTTGTTTGTGTGATGACAACAATCTCAATTCTAGGCTAGAACATCGTAGAGCTTTTCACTAGAGTTCAAAATTATGCACCAAAATAAGTTTTAGTCAAAACTTTTTGTTAGTCTATAACTAACTGTCTAAAAGAACCCTCAAGGCCAAACAGATCATCATGGGTTTTAGGCTTTCCTGGTCTCTTGGATTCATCTGCTTTCATATCTTCCTGTTCTTTAAACCATTCTGTGTAGCTGTCCAGCTTTTTCACCCACTCTCCTGAAACACATAAAAAAAAAAAAAATGATGTACTCTTGCTACAGGATGAGTGCATAAGGACTTAGTCTATACTTAGTTTATTTGTAGTGATAAACAAAATACACAGCGAAGATACTATGCAGTATGTAGATCTTAAGAATATTAATTGCTCTTTATACAATACCACCCCTACATTTCTTTATATATATATATATATATATATTTGTCCTGGTAAATCTAAAAAGAGACCGAGATTCACTAAAATAACATAATGAAGCGTGGTAATTATTTTTCAAATGAGGAATAAGACATATTGACAGTGAAATAAAAATAAATAGGAATCAATAGTTAATGGAAAGAAATTACTTTAAAATTAACCATCAGTTGAACATGAAGCTATGTGCAACATAGAGGAAACAGCTTTATTCTGATTGGTAGTTCAGTCACACCCTTTTCTTCATAATGTAACCACACACACTATTGGTACCACATGTCTGGTTCTCTCGCTTTCAAAAAATATGTATTTGCGAAATACCACCCTTGCACAGTCCAAAGAGCCCAACAGGATTTGTTTCCACTCTATAGGAAATGGAAAAGCTTGACATTATAAGTTCCAATTTTATATTCACAAGAGTGTGTTCAGAATACAATCTCATTGAATGTAGTGACTGTTTCATCAGTGGTAACTCTCTTTATAGATTTTATTTTAAGGGTGAATAAAGTTGATTTTTTTAACAGTTTATTAGGTAAACATTCATTTTTTTTTAATTTACTACAAACACGTTTTATCCTACAACGAAGAAATACAAAGTTTGTTGTAGAGTTAAAATAATGTTTGTAATAAAAAAAACATAATTGTGTATTTGCTTCATCTTTAAACATCCATATGATTTACCAAATATAGTATACTCTATATTATTCTAATAAGTAATAACTATGCTATAGTATATTCTAGACTAGTTCAATATCAGGGTATAGTTATAACACATTATTTATCTACATACATGATCAGTTATTATGCTGTGTTTAGAAAGAAAATTTATGTTAAGTTAATGTTATTAAATTCTAAATTAAATTATATTCATATCAATACTTACGATGAATAACATCTATTGGTCCTGCATATCCACCATACTCTGAAGGGAGCATTTCTTGGGGTATATACTTATACAAGGATTCAAAACCATCTGGGTGACAGAAAATCTGAAAATCGGTTAAAAATAACATTTATTAGAAATAAAGGCAAAGACCAGTAAAAATATATATAAAGGACCAGTTTCATAGTCATATTTAGTACGCCTCATGTGCGGCGCTATACTAAATACAAGACGTCACTTACCTGAAATTGAATGGAATGGGCCAGTTTCATATGCGAAACTAGCCCATTCCATTTTGGTCTAGGTAGGTGTCGTCCTGTATTTAGTATCGACTCGCACTTTAGGCTCACTAAGTCTGACTATGAAACTGGCNCCATTCCATTTTGGTCTAGGTAGGTGTCGTCCTGTATTTAGTATCGACTCGCACTTTAGGCTCACTAAGTCTGACTATGAAACTGGCCCAAAGTTATAAAAATGATAATGTAGGAGGAATAAAACCAAATAAAAACTAAACTAAGATAGTAGTTAGAAAGTAACCCAAGTGACAAGGACCTTAACAGATCAAACTTATAAACACTTTTTAAATTATGTGTAGGCCTATAACCTGAACATGTATGGAGACGAGGTGACAAAAACTAAATACACTTAAATCAATTTAACCCCTACTTATGATTTGATTCATGGTTTTTACATAGTATAGTGACGAGGGACAAACTAATAACTATGGTGACTGGCTAAACTAGGATTATAATTTTCTTTTTATATACTTAGCAATTAGCATGCATAGGCCTACGTCAGTCGTGCCTAGAATCTCATTTACCTAGTAATGACCTATGGATCCCATTAGTCTTACTCGCGGAACTTTCTTTAAGTCCTCATCCAGGATTCAAACTCTTAACATATAGGAACCATGAGCTGTGGAATTCTATTACTTAAGACTAGTGCCTTTGGACTCTTTGGCACTGAAAAAGGATTAAAGGTAGCTATTTGCTGCAAATCCAGTTCATGTAAAATAAACAAAGTTTGGAACCCAGAGTCCATTAAAAAGAATATACTTTAAATTATAGTTCAGTAAAAAACATAATTTTAGAATTGCATGTGTAATGATTAGCGTTAGTTATCCCATTTTGAAAATGCAGTGAGATTATCCACTCCTGTAATTGGAATGTGAAAAGGGAGGGGTCCACTCATGTGCAAGGGTCAGCTAGGTGGCAAGACAGTCTTCTTATGAGCGCATTTGGAACTGGTTGTTTCAATGGTGTGGCCAGAAATTTTCTTGGGAGGGGGAGGGGCAAACAATCAAGGCTGTATCCAGAAATTAGATTTCGGTGGAGAAAGTAAGGGGAGGGGGCACAGCTCCATAACCACTGAAGGCAAAGACAGAAATTTATGACTTAAATGCCTCTTAGATGCTATTTCAATTCTCTTCATGGTAACTAAATTCAGCGATTTCAATAATATAAGTGACCTTGGCTTAGATACAATGTATTAAAGCTATTTTTTTACAGTTTATAACTTTTGGGGTACATTTAAGGGTAAGCTTACCATAATATTATCCCCACAAACCAGGACACTCTAAGTGTTTTACTCAATGAGAGGTACCAGTTGCAGCTGAATCCTATTTGTGTAAGGGGGAGGGGCCAGTTAGTAATATTAAAAAAGAGTTTTTCCCTCCAACACAAGAGTCTAAGACTCCTTTCCAGGAAAATATTACAAGAAAAATTGATCCACTTAGAAGCTATTCAGAGGGGGTTTTCCTTTGAAAATTTTTAAAGTTCAGATGATTTTAGAAGCTTTTAGGAGTAGTATTTGTCTGGCAATTCTTTAAAAATTAATTTCCTCCAGAATTTATTTAAATTAGTTTTCTCCCAGAATCTTTTTGAAAAATGGATGGTCTGGAAGCTATTAAGGATGGTATTTGTCGAAGATTTATTTTTTGAAAATTACGTGCCACTAGAAGCCATTTGATATTGTCCTAATTTGACAAATTTAAAAAAAATTATATGCATCTAGAAGATATTTGGAGTGATATTCTCTCAGCAAATTTTTGAAAATTGGATGCCTCTAGAAGCTATTTGGAGTGGTTCTATGCTGGCTAAATTTTGAAAATTAATTTGAGATCTGGGGGAGGCAACTGCCCTATTTGCCCACCTGGGTACACCTTTGGATTGTGTTAGACTTAAGCCGTGGACACTAAAACTGAGTATTATGTGTAAACTATGTATATATATGAATGTTATAGTTGTACTAATGTTTGTGCCCTTAAATATAAATATTTATATAATATGTAAATAGTAAGCATTGCTACACATGTTTTACTTGATATCACTAGCAGCATTCACCAAACTAAGGAGGTGGGAGTTAGATTCAGGCTTGCTGCTATTGGTGTAGTTCCCCATATTGTAGTTTTAAATCTCTCAAAACAAAATTCTGGAACCTTTAAATATGTCCTCTTCACCTTGTTTACTTAGGTTAGAAAGGTTAACTACTGATACTAAAATATGCAATAAAATAATATAACTAAGATTAAACTGTGTACAACCTAAACAGGTAGTAAGACGCGGTGCTAATAATAATAATAATAAAGACTAAACAATTAGGTTAAGTACTGGTTATATATTTGATAACGAAAGTATATATGCCAACACTAGGCCAATGAAGAGGTGTAATAAAAAAATGATCACACAAAAGAATTAATTGGACAAAAATGAAGATGACATGTGCAGATGGTACCATAATAATGGGTTACCGAAACAGTATCACGGGAAAAGTAGTTGAGTATAATACAGTAGGCCAACATGGAATAGGAAAGAAGCATAGAACAGGAGACATACCTATCACTATCTGTTAGAGGAACAGACTTATATATTGTGATGACAATACGCCGTATACAAGATCAAGAGAGAAGATTGTGACAAAGATACTAAATAGTTTTCAAGATGAACAAAGTAACCAGACTACGTGAACCATATTCAACAGTCACAAATACTTGGTTCAAGAAACTTAATAGACGACTATAAACATAAAAAAAATCCCAGGTGATAAAGCCAAATATCAGCTAGACTACAGTGGTGGCTCATAGACGTATAAGTACATGTACACATAAACATCAAATATTTAGATTAAAATTATAGACTATTTAGTTTTAAATGTTAAATTAGCCTACCTTAATATAATGTAATAATGGCCAAATATGATAAACAGTTTTCAGCATGGGCCATATATATATATTTAATAATCGGCCATGAGCGTAGGGCAAATTTTTTTTTTGTTTGTGTGTGGGCTTAAATCATAAAAATATGAGATGATGTTAAGACTTACTACTAAACCCAAATAAATAAGAACATTGTTATTTTATACATTAGCGGTTTATCTTTATCTGTATCAAGGGGCTGGGGGGCATGTAATAAAAAAATATTTTATCAGGGACTTTATACTATACTCCCCCCAGTTAATGTTAGATAATCAGATGCTCCTAGAAGCGCTTTGGAGTTTCCTCGCTAAAAGAATTTTTAAAACCATATTCTTTTAAAATCTATTTAGAACAGTGAGCTCACTGAAATTTTTGAAATTTGGATACTTCTGGCTATCTGGATGGGTCCTTTTTTGTCAAAGTTTTGAAAATTGGATGCTTCTAAAGGCTATTTTAAGTAGTACTAAACCAGATTTTTTTTATATATAAATTAGTTTCCCTAGAATCTATTTGAAGTGGTTCTTTCCCGGTTTTTTTTAATTTGGCTGTCCCTAGAAGTTATTTAAATGTTTGTAGACTGTTTTTTTTCCTGAAAGGTAGATAGATGCCTCTAGAAGTTATTGTTAAGTGCTCTTCCCCCCCAAATCTTTTTAAAAATTGGATGCTCTTAAAAGCTATTTGAATGATCTGCACCTGGATTTTTTTTTTAATTAGGTGCCTTTAGAAGCTAATCTGAATGGTCCTTGAATGGAATTTCTTAAAAATATATGCATATGGAAGCTATTAAGAGTTACCACCTCTGGTAGGTTTTAAAAAATTGGATGCCTCTAGAGGCCATTTAGAGTGATATTCACCTGAAGATTTTTTTAAAATGCCTCTAGAAAATATTGGGTGTCATTCCCTGTAAAATGCCTTTAAGAGTTATTTTAAGTTTGATACAAGGCCATCTTTAAAGTGTACAGATTGGGTGACTAATAAAAAAGTTCTAAGATGAGTCAATGAAAAGAGAACCATTCTGCAGGCGATTCTATGAAGAAGGGCCAATTGAATAGGTCACATTATAAGAGTGATGTCATATAATGTGAATTGAAAGGGAGAAGGGTACCAGGAAGATGATGAATGACCTCAAACAAGAAAAAAATTAAATTTTAGCATCTAAAAGAGGAAGCTGCTATTAGGCCATAGGCTATTAGAGAACTAAATTCGGACAAGGGCACGGAACTGTCAAAAGACAGAAAATCCGAAAATATAATAATACAACACACACAACTAATCTTTTCAAAACTAGCTTTAGTAAAACAATATCTTAAAGTAGTCAGTTGTTTCTTACTTTTCCTTATTTTGATGAAAATGCTGAACTAAAGTTAGTATTACTCACCCTGTTACGAATTTTTTCCTTGAGGAAAGGTTTTGCAAAATTAATGATAGTGTCCACTAGCGGCGAGACGTTGACCACATGAACTTCTTTTAATTTCACAGGGTAGGCTTCCTGTAATGGTAATTTGCTGAATAATTTTAACAGTAATAATGTATGAACAATGTTGTTAGACACCAAAGCCAATTTATGTCTTTATTTAAATAATGCATCGACCTCCCATACTGATATACTGATTCAATAATGTGTCACATGAATCAGGTAATTCCAGATTTTCTAGACTCTAGAGTATTAAAAGTTGTTATGTAGCCATGTTTGTGACCAAGTATTTATTAACACTCCATTTACCCCATTTACCTTGATGGATTACACTATGCCCTAGCTTATAACCATCACCATATTGAAAACATACAAGACAAGCTGGCTACCTTTCAGGAAAAATGAGGCGTAAAATGTATAATACTTTTTTTCCTATGAAATAGGAAAAATAACTAATTTGAAAACCATGTCTGACTGTATATATATCTCATGACTTTTTAATATTATATATATTTATATCAAATTTGGAATCCACATTTGCATAAATCAAGACACTTCAGGGCTATGTTTTTGAGATTCCTTCAACCCTACCCTTATTTTGGCGACAATAGTGACATATATTTTAAATAGTGATATTATTTGAAGCCTGAAAAGTAATACAAATAATTTATCAACACTAAATTAAGTTAGTTTGTCTTTATCAAGTATGTAAGACTATTAAATTAGTTAGTGTGAATGGGCCTAAATACTTATAATAAGAACATTTCTAAAATTATACAAAAATAAAATAAAAAAAGATTCTATATTAACTAAACTCATTAGAATGAGTAGGCCTAACTCTTTTAACAAAATCATTCTAAAATTAACTTGTTCTGGGGGATTATATTAACTGGGCTAAGGGTGTTCAAAATATTGAAAGCATGCGGTGCTCAAATTTAAATGCAGTGCATTATAGTAAACTTATGAACATTATTAAACTTATAAATTAAGTGTGACAGTATAAATATAGAAATAAATGTAAAGTATATTGGACATAAAGATTTAAAAATGAAAGTTAATCTTAACCTATTTTAACAATACTCGTATTTGTTATACTAATAGTAAGACTTAAGTATATACTTATAAAGTACTTATTATTTTAGTTTTTTGGTTCATAATTTATGGTCCAAGACAGTCAATAATTTAAAAAAAATATCAGTTAATGCAGAGATTCCCAAAGTGGGGTCTGCAAGATTGTCCGGGATTCTGTGACATACCTTTTATATATATATATATTTTTTAAGATCTTATAAAATTGCATATAAAAGGGTAAATAACTTGTGTGCGCTAGACACAATGGAGATGCCTTTCATTATTAAAGCCCGGCGCAAAAATTTAGGCCTAAGAGTTGGGGTTTGGCCATTCCCTTTGTGCCTACAACTTTGAGAAGCGCATTTTAGTTTTCTTGTCAGCCAGCCAGCCCAAAGGACTTTCATAAAAACATTGAAACATTTGATGCCTTTATCAACAACTTATTTGTGTGAGCAGGCCTTTTCTGTTCTTTGTTGTATAAAAAATGTGATATAAATCGTATTGATGTTGAATCAAACTTCATTTCGATCCCTCACATAAATTATCAGTTTTTATAAATGTACAGTTATAATACATATACATTCTCTATATTTTTATTGTAATTCTTTTTACATTCATTTAAGAAATTAATGTGTCTAAAAGTGTACATTTATTTTATTTTAATTTATATTGTAATTAGTTTTACATTAAAAACATTATAATGACTAATTTATTTATTTGAGAAACAATGAATTAATGTTACTGTTTACATAGAGCATATCACTTAACAAATTGTTCGTCTCTCTACCAAAAGTGCCACACTATTCAGGTGAAATATTGAAATGAAAAAAAAAATCTGTTTGCAATAGAACAGCCAAAATATTATTTTTTTTAGCACCGCGTCTTATTATCCATTAGGGCTATATGCTTGTGTTCTAATAATTATGCTATTGATTTTAGTGACTGGGAAGGTTATATTTAAAGCAAGTGTACCCGCATTTGTGTTTAGGGAGAGTGGAAAACCATTTTAGAAAAACAACCCTCAGTACACCTGACCAAGCTACGAACCTCGATCTCCCCATCATCAACAGTCTAGTCTATTGCGAGAGTGGCGCGTTAGACCATGTGGCCACCGAAGGGGGTAGCCAAAGTAATTATTAGTACAAAATTGTTTATGAGAATTATAGCCTAAAAATATTTCTATTTGCCTTCTTATATAATATACAGGGTGTATCGATTTATGTGGGAAGTAACTGGTGTGTGTGGATAGTAGACCTCACAACAACATAAAATAGTCCTTATCACCCTACGAACATACATCCTATGTTCGATGATTCCCAAAATAAGGCCTCCAAGCTTCTGCTGAAATTTTTAATAGTCCGATTTGATAAACCCCTGTTGCACTTCTTGTAAGTGCCGTATCACTGCTGATACACAGGCAGGGATCCAGTTACACTAACAGGGTTGTATACAGCAGAACCTTGGAAGGGCTTAACTCGGGAACTATCGAACATCGAACATAGGACATATGTTCACAATAACTTTTTGTGTTGTTGTCTAATATCCACACCCCATTTACTTCCCACATACATTGATACATCCTGTAAAGTATAGTTTTTAGCTTGTTACAAAATATTTTCCACTATTTTCAATATTAACTCAAATGTCTGCTGAATACAAGCTATGAATATTCACAAGGCGAGGTTGAGTAACTAAGGAAGGTAGGTAATTTAGTGACTTTTATCCACATGATCTTACCATTGACATATCAACTTCAAATATTAAGCAAAGGTTTTGTGAACATATTTGGAAGGGTGTTTTCATTTATATTTATTCAAATAATTAAAAAATCAAAATCTATTCTCAATCAGACATATCAAAACAATTTCCACTAGGTAATCTTACCTGAACACAAACCAAGAACTTTTTGACAATTGCTGGTGTGAATTTGGCAAAGTGTGCTGCTGTGGCAACAGAAGCATCTAGAATGTAAACATCTCCGGCTACACCTGTAAGTTCTTCCTTTAACCTAATATCACCAATCATGAGAACCAGCTTCATACCATCAGCGACGTTAGGGGGGATAATATCTTTGGTGATTCCTTGCATCACAATTACACGGCGACCATTTGGAGTCAAGCCAGGTAGAGGTGGAATGTGCCTGAAAAATGAGAATCAAACTATTCAAATATTTTAATTTCATGTTAAAGGAATTAAAAAGTTGTATAGGCATTAAATATTAAGATTTTTGGTTACTTTGATGTTTGGATCATATACATACATTTTTATTCGTATGTGTATCAATAGGGTTATTAACAGTATAGGTAAAGTGCCCCCACGCTGATGTGTAGTGATAAAAGTCAAAACTATTGGGTTCAAACCGCCCACATTGCATAAAGTTGAGTTTCAAACCGCAACTGTGCTATCAACGGTAACCAAACTCAAAGCTAGCGTTGGCCTATTGACGAAGGCTAAAATTTGTTTTAATGCAAGATTAGATAAATAATATTGACTTTAGGAATTATGTTTAAAATACTTGTATGTGTGTCTAGTTAAATATCATTTAATAATTTAAAACATTATTACAAGTTGTAGAATTAGAATAGCTACGAAAAAGAGACAGCACTAGTTTGGTTTATAGTTTTGTATACATACATTGCAATACATTCATCACAAATATATAGTTAATTTAATATTTTATTTATATGATATAATTTTCTTTGTAAAAAATTATATACAGGCTGTCCCATAGTAAAGCTAAGGCGACACTAGGCCGGTCCGCGCCGTTCCGCACCGCACCTCTCAAATCTGGATGAATGCTATCCATGCTTTTAAATGCAAGTGACTACACTACGCCGGTCCTCACCGTTCTGCACCGCACAGGCGCGGACGAATCGTCGAGAGAGCATTCATCCACATTTTTGCTGTGCGGTACGGAACGGGCCGGCGTAGTGTAGCCACTTGCTCCCAAATATCGTGGACGTCGGGCGTCTCCGTAAATGTTCGGTAGTTACCAAACTGGGTTGTCATACCAACCACGAAACAGGGCACGCTGGATTGTTGTGGTGAGCTGTTGGTTAAGTTTGTTCGCTTTTTACTATTTATAAATTAAGTGCGTTTTAAAGAGATGGGTGAGGAGATACTTATCATCTATATACAAGAGTACAAAGAATTATATGACCAATCAGACTCGAGGTATGTGAACAATGTGCGGAGATAAAACATTTGGGAAGAAATAGTAAACAAAATGAATGTTTCATATAAGTGCTATATTTTAATATGCTTTAAAAGTATTATTAATACAACAGAGAAAACATTTTTCATTTTAATTAAAAAATAGTATTAGTAAAACTAAAATAACAAAACTGGCAATAACTGAACGGGTTACTAGAAAAATCGAGAATTGTGCAGTTTCCTTAAAACTTTCAAACGAACTTTCCCACCATTCTTGCGCAAGTAATTTTACAGTTTTTATAGTATTAAATATTTTTTTTTTGCCAAAATAGATAAAATATTTTTCCAGTAGCAACATAGAGTTTAGTTTTCTGCACATGCTAATATCAACAGATCTTTAATATCTATCAAGGGTGCCCTGGAATTTGGTCAAAACTTTTTAAATAAAGAGAAAAGTTTGACAAAATTCCAGGACACCCTTGGCAGATATTCAAGATCTGTTGATATTAGCATGTGCAGAAAACTAAACTCTATGTTTCTACTGGAGAATTATTTGATTTATTTCTGCCAAAAAAATTATATTCTATAAAAACACTTACGCTCCCTTCTGCCGCACCTTAAGGTTATACGCCTATGTACGAATTACGCTAAGTTTAAACCTAGGACAGACACAATACCTATATATCATCTATATATACCATCATGCACACGTACATTATAGATAGATAAATACAATCTATCAAGTGTACAGTACATAACATCAAACATATATTCATCCATATACATATATATATTTAATCATACTTACATATATAACATAATATATACAATATTCATATAAATGTTACCGTTAAAGTATTAAACTAATTATAATGTATAGTAACTGGCTATTTTACAAAGTAGCCAATATTAGTTGTTAATGTGATTAAATACATGCAATTTATTATTTTAACCGGTTATTTTATGTATCAACAAAACCTGTTTGGATGAAGTGATAAAAAATACTCTGTTTGCTGAAGTGAAAAATCATAATATTCTGAAAATCTATTGGTTAGTTTATGTTAGGTCAGGTAAGACAGATTCCAAGTCAAAATAACACCACGTCCGCACTCAATGAAAGATGAGATTTATCACTTTAACCAGAGGGTGTTGGTTATTATTCAAAATAATACCTTAATGTGAATAATTTGACTACAAAATGACAAATTTATCACATTCACTGGAGCTGTTAGTTACTATACATATCATCCGGTGATTATGTACATTAACCTGATTTATCGAATTAACAGTAACACATACAGATCATACATATATACAGTGGCGTAGGAGCGTTTTTATTTGGGGGGTAAAAATAATCATGTGCTTTTATAGGGGATAACATTTTTGAGATTAAAAAAAGACCAGGGAAATGTAATACAGCTGTCCCTCGCACTACGCGAGTGATCGGTTATGATAAGTAATCGCGTAACATGAAAACGCAAGTGAATTGATTTTAACCTGGGTGAGATAGAGATTACTCCAAAGGAAAAAAGTAAATAAAAACCTTAAACTTGTAAATGAATGCAATTTTTATTAATTTATCTAACTTGTACAATGCTATAGGTAGCCTACACCTATTTTCAATCTTCAATCCCTTGAAATTTGTAAACAAACACAATTTTAATTAATTCATCTAATTCATACAATGCAACAGGTACACCTACTGTTAATCTTAAATCGCATGATAAATTAACTGGATTTGGCAACATTGGAGTATCACTAGCTTGTTCTTGACAGTATGCTCCTGCTCTCTTGACGGCCCTTGAACGGTAAGCTTTTGGTCTCTTGAAGGCCCTGGGACTGTAAACTTTTGCTCTCCCGAAGGCTTTTGAGACTGTAAGCTCTTGCTCTATTGATGGCCCTTGGACGGTAGGCTCTTGCTCTCTTGACGGCCCTTGGACGGTATGCTCTTGCTCTTTTGACGGCCTTTGGACTGTAGGCTCTTGCTCTCTGGAAGGCCCTTGGACAGTAGGCTCCTGCTTTCCCGAAGGCTCTGAAATAGTCTCTTGAAGGCCCTGGGACTGTAAGCTCTCGCTCCCTTGATGACCCTTGGACTGTAAGCTCTTGCTCTCTGGAAAGCCCTGGGATGGTAGGCTCTGGTAGGCTCTTGCTCTTCTGAGGGCCCTGGAACGCTAAGCTCTTTCTCTCTTGACGACCCTTGGACAATAGGCTCTTGCTCTCTTGATGGTCCCTGGTGTAGGCTCTGGTAGGCTCTTGCTCTCTTGAAGGCCTTGGGATGGTAGGCTCTTGCTCTCTTGAAGGCCCTGGGACGGTAGGCTCTTGCTCTCTTGAAAGGCCCTAGGACGATAAGCTCTTACTCTCTGGAGGGCTCTGGTACGCTAAGCTCTTGCTCTCTTGATGGCCCTTGGACGGTAGGCTCATGGTCTATTGAAGGCCTTGGGATACTAAGCTCTCGCTCTCTTGAAGGCCTTGGGATGGGCTCTTGCTCTCTTAAAGTCCCTTGGACTGTAAGCTATTGGTCTCTGGAAATCCCTTAGATGGTAGGCTCTTGCTCGCTTGAGGGCCCTGGAATGGTAAGCTCTTGCTCTCTTGAGGGCCCTAGGATGATAAGCTCTTGCTCTCTGGAGGGCCCTGGGACTGTAAGCTCTTGCTCCCTTGAAGTTCCTTGGACTGTAAGCTCTTGCTCTCTGAAAGGCCCTGGGACAGTAAGCTCCTGCTCTCTTGAAGGCTCTTACCTGACAGCTCTTACTGTCGTGAAGTGCCCTGGATCGTTAGACTGAGGATTCAACTTTTTTTTGATGAAATGGTCAAGACTCAGCTGACGGGCAGCATTCTTCCTCTCTCTCTAGAGTGCTTTGTAGCAAAGCCAAATAACTCAATCGCTCTGGGAACTTTGGCACTTCTATCCATGTTAGGATCATTCTCTTCAATTATTCTAATTTCACTGTCATTGTGTTAACAAAATTCAGCAATTTGTTTTGTTGAAGATGTTTGATAAACTCAACAATATAAGGCTTTTTCTCGTCATCCTTTATGCCATTCTCCATTTCTAGAAGATCCTCATTGGCGAGTTATATTGAGTGGGATTGGAGCTATTCATCCACATTTGCCTGGTCTACGTCCTCAAATCCAACATCTTGCTATGTCAACGATGTCATGTCTTGAATTGGAAAGCTCGTGCTCAGGATCAAAATCATGAGAATCAGAAACCGCAGGCCAAATATTTTTCCAAGCTCCCTTCATACAGGACTGTTTAACTTCTGCCCATGGATCTCCAATGTTGTCATTACTACCCCCCTAACACCAAACTGTACAGTAAAGATCTTTGTCCTCACTGGAATATTCGTGTACAAGGTGACGTCACCACCGCACAGGGTGACTGTGGAATTACAGCCGACAATGCGTTATTTTTTATAATTTCTTAATCGTGTTATAGCAAAAACGCGTATGGTGATATCGCTTATAACGAGGGATACCTGTATTTAATGGTCCCATTGTGCATTTTTCTTATTTATTTTAGTCATGCCAAACATTAGAATTAATATACACAAAACAAATTAATAAAAATTATATCTGATGTGGCTTAGCTAAAAGTTATGAAACACCGAAAATTAAAGTAGGTTTCCATACACATTTACCCTATATTCGTTACTAGCTATAATACCACTAACTAGTTTTGCAATTTTCAATTTTGTTGAGACTCTCAGGGTATGCATTTAGCAGACACAGGTGATTTAGTCTACGTTGCTTCATCGTGCAGCGAATATAGTTTTTTTTCGTATAAGCATTGAAAAACTTCGCTCTGCAGTAGCTGAAGTATCTGATATCACTATCAGAGTTTTCAAACAGTGTGTGCTCCAAGCACATTTTATTTTTGTTATGTTATCTTAGTGTGAACTTTTTATCTTGCCTCAACAAGATCTTTATATTATCTAAAAGTTTAACTATAATATTTTGGGGGAGGGGGGGGGGTAAAAATTGTACTTTTTACCCCCCTCAATTTTTATGGGGGATAAAATTTACCCCCGTACACCTCCGTTCCTGCGCCACTGCATATATACCACTATACATATAGTACTTATTTATTTACTCTATAGCATTAGGAACTTGATAGTTCATTGCCGAACTTACAAAAGTACGCCACTTACTCCTATCTTGAGCTAGTTCTATCCACTCATCCTCATTACACCCTATCTATTTCATCTTCATTCTAATGGTATCCTCCCAACTGCGTATAGTTCTTCCCATTGGTCTTTCCTATATGTAACCGGACGTCCAAGTTAAATCTATTCGAAATTTCAGCACAATCTTTCCAGTAGTTTTGACGTGATTAGTAGGATATATATATATATATTTTTACTTTTAAAATTAATTTATGAATGCAACCTTCTTTGATAGTCTTCTACATTCATTAATAGATTACGGCTGAGAGCTTACACTTTTGACAGAATGTCCTGAAGTTCCTTTCTGTTAACGTCCCTGTTACTGAAGAACTCTGGAATGGCTGCTCTCATTGTGAAATACATGTCCAGCTTCCTCTTTGTTTTCTCTAAAGAGAACTTGCAGCCTCGCAAAAAGGTCATGAGTCGACCATCATCTGAAAAAGAGAACACGTGTCTATATCGTGTAAGACAAGGCATTATCGGTACTGCTTAAGTTTGGTTAAAAAACATTACCATTATTGACTTGCCTCAACTATTTAACTGTCTCAAACTCTACCGAGGGTGTGTTCATTGAGTAATTTGTTTAGACCATATTCAACGACCCATTAGAGACTTTGTTTTTAGCCTCATTTAGGTCAAAATATTATTTCACTTGATATACAATAATAGTATAATATTTTATAATTACATTCTATTCACAATAATATAATATCGGTAAATTATTCCTTACAATATCTGACACAAAGATAACTACAAAATGTATTCAATGACTATGGTACTTAACCAAATTTTTGGAAATATGAATGATAGACAAACCTTTTTTGCAAAGAAGTGGTTGAGAACTAAATTGTATTAATTTCTTAGCTCAATTTATCGCTGTAAGATCTATTTATATATTCATTAATAGAAGTATACATTGGTTCCAAATATATATTCGTTGTATTTAGTTCATTGTTGTAGCAAGCATAAAATGTGTATTTACTAAGA
This sequence comes from Timema bartmani, assembly GCA_902151455.1. Classification (NCBI taxonomy): domain Eukaryota; kingdom Metazoa; phylum Arthropoda; class Insecta; order Phasmatodea; family Timematidae; genus Timema; species Timema bartmani. The sequence goes on from CABFWB010000202.1 coordinate 313,198, forward strand.
GTTTTCAAACTAGTTTTTTAACCATTCCATTCCTTGTGCTTTTAGTTTTAAAAACCCCTGATCAGGTGGAACGTATTTTGTAAAATGTAATAACTAAGCACAGAGTTATAACCTTTAAATAATTCCCTATATTAAAATGGTATTACAACATTATTGTACTTATAAATGTTGATTACAAGGAACAAAAGAATGAGAATATTTTACAAGTTTAACAAATTAGTTTTTTAATATTCATACAAGTCAATAGGAAGTACATAGAATAACAGTTAGAAACTATTCATACAATCCCTTGTTTAAACATAAGAATATGAACGGATACAATTATATAAATATCTCGACAAAGGAGCATTGTGTGTGAAGCACCTAGGTACACCCTATGACCCACATATATAGGCCATAGATGTTAATAAGAAAGTTTGTAACTGGTTAAAGCAGGACAAATACTAATTCATCAAATAGGATGATATGCAGCAACTCCACGGTAATATAAATTAGTGGCGCCAATCAAATCTAATTACCAATGTACTATACATGATTTTACTCCTGCCTACTGACTGAGACTTCCAGCTACTACACTTAATAAAATTTTTAAAGAACTAAGCCACACAAATTTATTTCTAATTTAAGGAGCTACAAAGGAGGTAATTAACATGAGCTAACTCCATAGAGAGTTAGAAATTACAACGTTATAAACTTCTACAAGTACTACTATAATTTTACAGCTAATACAAGGCGAAATACCAGGAAACTAGATGCTAGAGATACTATGGCCGGACCCTTCCTAATTAGTACTGCCTGAGCAATCAATAGTACATTTATTCTGTTACCCTACTAAGGGAACAATATTACTAGACAAACTAGTGATCATTTTCAACTTACGCCAAAGGCGCCACAAGGGAACCATACATAATAGACAAAACCCCGCGGGCCACTACTATGAACAAGTAGCATTTCCACGGGTTGCGCACCACCTGCCAGTATAGTTAGACACATCAGAGACAAGTGTCAGTTACAGACCCAATTAGGTCGTGGAACATAGCAATAGATAACCTGGTATCCTCCATTATTAAATTCTATTCTTTAAGCTAGCCACAGCATGGTCAAATAGTCTAAGGAGTCTAATCTTGACCATAATATTTGCAACTAGGCCTAATATATATATTTATATATATTAGGCCTAGTTGCAAATATTATGGTCAAGATTATATATATATAAAGGTACATAAAGCTATAAACTATGACATATGGGCATAGGAAAATAAGTCAGTAGTACTGACATACAACAAAAAAGTATTATGGACATCGAACAATAGAGCTCAAGGCTCAACAAAATAAACTATGCCTTAAGGGCATATGGAAACATGTTGTTGTGCCTCACTGGTCAGTCGGCCCTTGTCTCTTTCCTCCGCACTTGCACAGGCCGCGCCACCCACCCTCTCTACTACCTGGACCGCTCCACAGTCCATGTTACCTTCAATTTGCACGCACCAATGGGAAGCCCCTGTTTCTCCCATTGGACAAGGCCAGGCAGCAGTGGAGGGTATTTAATATGGCGATTCCTTGTCCACTAGGCCAGTCAGCTTCGGTCAGTCAGCCTCGGCCAATTAGTGGTGACCCACCTGGGTGCACCACCCATATGAAAGAGCTTATTAAATTGTCTTATGTTACGAAAGAGCAATTTGTTTAACCCTCTCTCTCTCTCCACCATCACCCTACCTCCCACCGCGACTCACGTTGCCGGAACGTCCTTCCGTTCCACCGCGACTTACTTAGCCGGAACACACTCGCCGACCTTTTTCCTACCCACGCGTGTCTGACCACAACGTCACCGACGTCGTTACATTAACCAGTTACCCCCGAAGTCGAAGGGATAGAGAACAAAGTCAGTAGAACTGACATACCAAAAACTAAGTCCATGGACTTAGAATAATATAGCTCAAAGCTCAACCAAATATTACGACATCCCTCAATACTTATAGTATCCGCCGTAGCTTGCTCTACGGTGAGGAGGTGACACAGACGCCTCGACCATCGCGGTATTCAGTACATCGTCCTAGCAGATGTTCGTGAATATCTCCCAGCAGTTCCTCCGACGAGTGGTTACAATAGAATAGATATACATAAACTGAGGACAGGCCTATTTATACCAGTGGGACTAATAAAGTTTGGCAAGGTTTTCTCCAAGTATGAAGAGGAGGTGGTAATCATCAGACATCACGCCACCCGACCCCTAGCGCTAGCCGATGACTGTTGGTATCTTCTGGAATGAAGCCTCTCTCATTCCCTCGTCGTCTGGCTCAGGTGTTATATGTGTGCGTGTTGGTCTTCCAAGCCAAGTTGCCTCGTTCACTGGGGCAATTTTTGATGAGAATTGGGCTTCTCCCGCTTGTGATGTCGCGGTGAGCCTCCCACAAATAACCGTTAGGCTCCCACAGTCTAGTGAGTGAAGAGAGAGAACATGGTGTGTGTTTAAGCATGCAACAGTGTTTAGTTTTTCAAAACGAACGAAGCAAGCTTTAAGATATTTTTACGCGATATTTGTTCTGGTAGTAAATTGACTAAATTTGAAACATTTGTTAGCAACAGTGAAAGATTTGGAGCTAAAGTTTATTGCAAACTAAATGGTGAAAATTGGGATGAACAGTGTTCTTCATTTGTTCAAGCGCTCTCAAAGGAAACACGAACCAATTTAATATAATATAAAAGATATGGGAAACAATTGTGGAATTTATTTAGAAAGACCTATAAGTGCCAGCACTCTAAAATAAATAAATACATAACTGAAAGAAAATATACAAATAGAATCAGAGATAAAACAAAATATGAAGCCAGCATTGACTTTAAATTCAAAAAGGTAAATAAGCACACTTGTAAAAATTACCCCAATTTAAAAACTGGTTTAAAATGTATAATAAGCACGGACTTTCACCACAATCATTCAGTTAATGTAGCAGAGGCATTTAGCTAATTAAGATGTGCACATGAAACAACGACACGAAGCGAACAAGAACGAAGCGAAGGTGGACCGAAGAAATTCGTTCCCAGGCAAGTACCGAAGAACTCTCCTATGCAACCAAAATGAGCCTTCGAGCTTCAGGAAAATTGTATACTGCGGAAGTTGTGAAAGATGTGACATCGGGCAGCCCATCAAAAGCTCAAATGTATCGAAAATCTTTGAAGTTTATTCCAGAAACCATTATTTCCGGCGATAACGCTCTTTCACTTATAATTGAGCAGAAATTATCGCGAAGTAAGTATCAGGGTTTAAGAAATATAAGCTTAGAAAATAATTATTAATTGTAACCCTCGTATAAATAAGTTTTAAAGGCTAACCGTAAATGTTATCCTGATACATCAAGCATCACTATAACTGAATGCAGTGCAGAAGTAAAACTACAGGCCTTATTAGACCATACAGTTGAACAAATTTTGTCGACTCAAATGGACGTTATTAAAAGCTTGAGTTCTGAAAAACTTCTTAACTTGAATTTTATTTGCAAGTGGGGTTGTGATGGCAGCTCTGGCCAAAGTACGTATAAACCAAAATTCAGTGATGATGACGGAAGTAAATCAGATGCAAATATTTTTTTCACTTCACTTGTTCCACTACAAATCATAACCGAAGATGAAGTTACTAATGCAAAAATCCAAGACCTTCATCTCCTCGATTTTGTCGGCCAATTAAAATTGAATTTTTGCACGAAAATACGGAAGACACTGTAAAACAAACTGAGTGTGTTAAAGAACAAGAGACAAAACTTGTACCTTTTGAGATTGTAAGAAATGGAAAATAAATATCAGTTTCTTATAAACTTGCGTTAACGATGATAGATGGCAAAGTTTGTAATGCAATTACCAATATTGTATCCACTCAACGTTGCTATTTATGCCAATCAACTTCCAAAGGTTTTAATAATATCGACGATATTTTATTAAAAAAGATAAATCGAGATAGTTTATTGTTTGGGTTGTCTACATTACACATGTGGAGTCGATTATTTGAATGTTGTTATATTTGTCCTATAAACTAGAGATTAAAAAGTGGCAAGCGCGAGGAAAAGAAGATAAAGAAAAAACAGAGAATAGAGAAAAAAATATTCAAAAAGATTTCCGTCAACAATTAGAACTTATTGTCGATCAACCAAAGCCTGGATTTGGTAGTACGAATGATGGAAATACTGCTCGGAAATTTTTTGAAAATTTGTCTGTTTCCGCTTCTATAACGGGCGTTGATGAAGGTCTAATTAAAAGATTTCATGTTATATTGCAAGCCATTTCAAGCGGCCATGAAATTGATTTAATTAAATATAAAGAATACACATTAGAAACAGCTCGTAAATTTGTGTATTTGTATCCCTGGTTTTATATGCCAACTTCTCTACATAAACTTTTGATCCATGGCACTGAAATCATAGCTAATGCATTAGTGCCGATAGGACAAATGTCTGAAGATGCGCAAGTATCTTGTAATAAATAAATAAACGTATCGTGAAGACTTCGCGTGAAAATGCAGCAGAACAAAAAAATGGAAGAGCTTATTTTACGTCTTTTAGTAGCATCCGATCCCTTTATTTCAAGTTTGAGAAAATTGCCTAAAAAAAAAGTAAAATCTATGTCACCAGAAGCAGTTGAATTATTAATTTCACCAACCATTTATATGTGTCATGCGCTACAACACTTCTTCTTTTTCGATGCCAGAATCTTCTGATTAAGATACAGGTAACTCAACTGATGACAATGAATAATTTTCATTAACATATTATGGAAAAAAACTTGATAAATACAGATTTATGTTATACATTTCCCTTTGTATTTAATTCTTAAATTATTAAGTTTTTCATTTTATTTGTTTTAATTTTTTCAGTCTCATTGATTGAATAGTACAATAAAATATTTTGCAAAATCTTTCTGCGTGAAAGTTGTTGTTAAATTTGAGTCAATATATGGAAAAAATCACTAATTGTGTAATTTAAAATGCTTCAAAAGAGATAGTCAATATACATGTTTTACTTATTAACATAGATTATACTTTAAAATTTTACAGTTTTCTATAAGAAGATCATGTTTTTGGTTGACAATACTCTAACTTAAATAAATATATTTTTTAAATCAAATGCAATTTAAAATCGCTGTAATTTTATTTCAAATATTTTCAAGAATAGGGCCTATAACCCTATATGGATACAGTTTCTAAAGAATTGGAAGAAATCTCTTGCGTAAGAACTCTTTTTTAGTGTAAAACACATGCTTTCAGAAACAAATATCTTATAATTTCTTAAAGTTAATTTCAAGGTAAATAGTACATAAGTATAATTTTAAAGAAAGATTAAATGTAAACAGTTTTAAAAAATGTAAGTAGTTTCCTAATCATTTCTAAATTTATTTTACTATTTAAATAAAATAAGAATTAATCAAAAGCTAAAATTAATATTATTACTATGTTAACTTTGCCCCACTTTCCCTTATTTACAAAGTTTTTTTCCTTAAATTGATTTCGCTCGGTTTCGTGGGTTAAATAATTACTTAATATAAAGGTTTATGACTTTTACTATTTAAATATTTAACTAAAACAAATAATAATTCTAACCGGTTTCGTACATTATTGTATTATTGGGTTAGAGTAAAAGGTTTTTTTAAATTCTAGTGTATAACTTCAACAAACAATAGGTTTTTTCCTGTATCGTGGGTTATTGAGACATAGGCTTTAAAGGTTATGGTTTCAATATAAATAAAAGTTTATGTTCTTCTAATAAATCTTTTATTATGTTACACCTTAAATTTTTCCTGGCTAATAAGGTGTAGGGCCTATTATATGTTATTTTGACTAAATTGTGTATGTTTAAATATTTATGGTTACTATATTGGATCCGTAATTTTATTATTTTGCAATTTTGACTTTGGTTTCGTAATCAGTGACCTCTAAAACCCCTAGGTACCAAGTTTCTTACAAAATGAATAAAACTTGAATATTTTGCCGGCTTTTATGAATTTAGAACTGCCATAATGGGTCCACCATTTTGTTTTTTCAATTCTGACTTTTGATTCGCAATCAGCAACCTTTAAAACCCCTATGTACTAAATTTCATACAAATTGAATAATATTTTCATATTTTGACCAGCTTTTCGGGATTTGGCCCCACGGCCCGGCGGTGGGAAACGCTGCTTTAAACACATGCACTGGTGGTCATAAAATTTAATGCTTCTGGCTCTCAAGAAACTGGATTGATTTGAGGAAGAGGTAAAGATACGAATACTAACTAGATGCACAACATCTAAATTGTCCCTGTTGTTTACCCATGCTCACTTCATGCTGATGCAAGTGCACATTTGCTAAACTACCTTATCACTCCATTGCACTTAAATCACCTCTTAATAAATATGGTAGCTAAGTTATTAAAAAATGCAGGTTGTGTAGCACACGTTTAAGTGTTTACATCTAGAGGACACTAATTTGATACCGGGGGTGCTAGAGAATAAAATTTCTATTTGTAGATGGATACGTCCTTCTATCTGAATGGTGAATATCTAGGCTATATTTCTGAATGTGAAGTACAGATCACATTGTTACCTAAGTTAGGTTGGCTGTTTAAAAAGTGTACGTTAAATGCATGAATATAATTAGGCCTGTGTCATTTTTAAGTAATTCACTGTTTCTATACATACTAAAAATTAGTCACCTAAAATCAGCAATGCATAGTTTCTTCCCCTTATTTCAATTTCTTTTCTTGCGGTGGGCTGTGAGGTATAATCTTATTTTTATCCCTCTTCTATGGTCCGCAGTTGTATTTTCTCGGTTCATACTGACGCTAGCTTTTTTTAGCTTGCACTTGCTAAAATGTGGTCAAAATGTATTTTTCAATAAAGAGCGCCACGACATGCAAGCTTCTACCGAAGCTGATGAGCCGGGTGGAAGTACAAACAGCAAGAGAAAGCGAGAGAAGGATTAACCTGCTCGTCTGCCATTCTTTCACTTCTCCTACCCCCTCCTTCGCTCAGAGCAAAGTTTGACCGGTCCTTTGCCGAGTGATGGCGTTAGTGTACAGGGAAAATGATACCAGTTGCCACCTCTCAGGTTAATAATATTGCCAATAAATTTTGTGTTGTGACCCCCCTAATAAATTATATAATTTGATTCACAAATCTCCATTCTATGTTCCTATAGTATTGCCCTTTCATTTCCCTTGGATTTAGGTCTTTAACAATCAACTCAAATATCGCTTATTTTGACTTTTCTAAGGGCAAAATTTCATATTTTAAACCATGTTTACAGATCTCTATTATCTATTGAAACATAAAATAGAGTTTTGTATTCATTCCAGTGAAGACCAAAATGCAATACTACTAATAGTTTTATCAAAATCGTGATAGAGCTGAACACTTGAGTGACACTATATTGGCTCCCCTATGTAGGCCCCTTAAGCCAAACTAATCAAAACCTGGTGGCCTTTGGGATCATTCCCTTTTAAGGAAAAAATAATCAAGGTATCAACCAGGAGTCGAACCCGGGAACTTTAAACTCGTAGCCGAATGGACTGACCGCTACACCATTGGGCCGGTTATCCTTAAGGTCTTGACTGACTTACAAAAACAACTTGTAGTTCAAGAGGTAAGCTACCAGAAATCCCTGCCAACACTTTTTTTTTCATAAGACGAGGGTTATCTTGTTAGCCCCTTCAAGTTATATCGAAAAAACTAAATGTGTTTGTGTTAGTATTTTATTATTCCTTGCGTTAGTATGAAATGGTGCGGTCAAAGGTCAAATTAAATTGCGAATAATTTTAACCTTATCTTTAAAAAGAACAACTAAAATATCTTAAAATAATATCACTCAGTCCTCTGAAACGGTCTATTTATTCAAAAATCTGTTTCAAAGGTTGAAATGTAAAATAAATTAATCATATTTGACTCAGTCATTATGTTGTCTGTAATGTATTAAAAACACACCATTATGTAGAATTCACTTTGATATAATCATCCCATAAATTAAAAATTTGTATAATAGTTTTTTGTTTAAAATGAGTAACTCTTTGGCAAATATATAGTTATCAAATTTATACTCATTTTTAAAGTTCGGTATATTTGCATAGTATTTTAATAAATTTGCTGGATATCATTTTTATTTCTGTACTCTTTTCATTGATCTATAAAGTGAGCTCCATATTTTATAGGATCTAATGAGTTAAAATATAAATCAATATTATTCTGACCTGCTTCATTGGCAACATGGTCTAAGGCGCTACTCTTTCAGTAAACTAGACTGCTGATGACGGGGAGATCAAGGTTTGAATCTCAGTCGGGTTTTTCAAAATGGTTTTCGACTTCCCCTCCACGCAAATGCGGGTACACTACCTCTAAATATAACTTCCTAATCCCTAAAACCATTAGCGTAATTAGTACATAAGCGTATAACCTGAACAGGTAGTAAGACGCGGTGCTAAAATAAACTATAATATTCTGAAATCTGTTTGAGAGGAAATTCACTGCCCAAGATAGGCCCTACTCAGTTGTATTTACAGTAAAATAATTGTATTGTATTGTTTCATTTTCTCATGAACAAAACTTCTAATTAGGAAGATAAATTGAATTCAATAAATTTTCCAACCTATTTTTGAACGATTGGGCCTTATTGTTTCGAGTATTTTACATTGCTAGCTGAGCAGTTGAGGTTAACTGTTAGTGACTTTATTCCAAATTTGTTTGAACAAAATGTTGCATTCTTCATGAAACAATTAGCATCTCTTTTAATTTAATGAACTAAGAAAAATATTTATTACAGTTGTGATGGAATTATTGATCTCTGTATTTTAATTAATGATTTAAACTAGTAACCTCTATCAAGCTAACATTCAATACTTTGATTCAATATGTGGTTTGTTTACATATAACAAATAATTATTCTTTTCAACCTAATACCGGATGTTCATTTGAAAACTTTCCACCAACATATCTCTAAGGAGGTAGTAAGGTGATAAGGCTGGTATGACCTTGGGTGGCATTGCTAATGTGACGTTAAGGTCACTTTGATATTTTAAAATGAGACTCCCTATTTTTTATTACATATTCCTGTAAATCGCATTGTTACATTTTCAAAATGGTTGTTTTAAGCTTTTTAAAAAGAAATCCATCACGAGAAATGAGCCTCACAAGTTTCTGAGTCGCCGGCACCGGGCGCGGCATTAGAATTTGGCCTATTCAAACATAACTCGGTAAGGTACAAGTGTTTGTGTGCTGTGTGCTAGCACACGTGTGTTTGTTCACGTTTATGTGTATTTATAAAATAATTATTGAGAAAAACACTTTTTTAATTTTAAGTTTAAAGGAGGTTTTCTAAATGCTCTCTATTTTGAGCTAAACAATGATATAGGCTAGTATATTCTCGAATTCACTTCTTACTTTTCGTAGGGTTGCTTTTGTCATACTTCTTCTACAGGCCATTGTTATTCTATTTTTTTTAACTCTTCGATATTTGCTGATTTGGACCCATAGATAGTGGACTTTAAATTTCCTCACAAAAAAATCTAGGGCATATCAGGTGACGTTGCTGGACACTCAATAGGTCCTCTTCTGTCAATCCATTGTCAATCAAATCTATTGTCTAACCATTGACGAATCAGTAGTGTATGGTGATGGGCGGGCGGGTGATTTCATCTTGCTGAAAATGTAAAATATCTTCATCAAGCTCCATATTTCAATGTTTGTCTAGTTGATTTTCTAGTGCTTGCACTGTGAGAGCTTCTTCAAGCATTTCCATGTATCCCCCCCCTAATCCCCCCTCCAACCCCGTCACATTTCCGTCAGTAAATATCGGACAAATAATCGTGTCCAACGCCCAAACGTTTATTTTTCTGGCCATTGTGTGTGTCCGTCAGTAAAAAATGAAGATTTTGATCACTCAAATAACGACACTTGTGTTTATTTACAAAACCACTTTTAAAAAAATGCACTCCTCAGAAAAGCAGATACATTCTAATAGCAATGGATTCGCATTCAATAATTCGATCATTTCTTCGCAATACTGTACTCTCCTTTCAGGATCCTTTTCGCTTAATGTTTGATGTACCTGCATTTTATACGGATGAAACTTATTTAATTTTACTGTCTTATGAACCGAACCAATTGATAGACCTATAGCTTTAGACACTTCCCGCATTGAACTTTTTAGGATTTGCTACATAAATGGCCAAAATTTCCACTTGAGTTAATTCACTCAATACTATTAGCACAGTCCGTTTTTTGTTGATGACAGATCCAGTTTATTTACATTTGGAATCAAGATCCAAAATATAAATAAGTGATACTTTTATCCTGGTGTTTTTGGTTGAATGTTGCTGTCGAGCACATTGAGCTTCGGCTCTATACATAAAAATCAATTCTGTTCTCTCTTACAGATTGTAAGACTTTTTCAAGATTGGATGTTAGCAGTAGAAAGCAAAGGAAACAACTAATGGATTTGTAGTTTGACAGTAAAAACAATGTTTTGTTTACGATCTTACACACAAACACTTGTACCTTCCCAAATTATGTTTGAATAGGCCAAATTCTAATCCCGCACCTGGGCCCCTAATTTTGAAACGTGCGAGTAGCGATTCGCTAGCGTATTTCTCTCATCTCGCACACAATCTCGCAAACTCCTAATTTTGAAACTTCTGCGCTGCGAAAACTGACGTCACACGATAGAATAGCGATCGGATTCTACTCGCCAGTCTCACACCATGCGAGACGGGCCTTGTCTATCAAGTGGGCAGTGAAATAACAAAATGGATGCCATCCCCCTCTTCGGTTGCAGCTTTCTGAGGGTGATTTTGTTGAAATAAACCTACCCATGTACAAAATAGGTTTACAGAAGAAAAAAATATGATTGCTTTGTACATTTTATGCAATCCTTCAATAAAAATATTAGTTTGGGTGAAAAGATAATTATATATATACTAAAGTTTTCGTATTGGTTAAGTTGTCAATTTGGCTGAGTCGGTAGAGTGACTGTCTCAATCTAAATTTGAAGTGTTCTAATCCTGTCATCACCAATTTTTGTTTTAATTTATCAGACTTTAAACTTTAATTTTAAATGATCGTATTAGTAAGCATATAATTTGTTTTAAATATTTTTTATAATAAGTATACAAGGTATTTGAGCCTACGTAAACTAACATATTATTCCTTAAAAATAATTTAAAAAGGTAGTAAATTAAAACCGGTAGGCCCACATCAGAGTCTAAGATATACATTAATTTTCAAATTTTGTATGTAGGTGATTATTTAGATTTAAATTAATGGGTTTTATGACATAAAAATGTACACATGTTAAAATAAGGCTAAGCAAGCTAATTATTATTCGCATAGTAGAAACCTTTAAGGCATATTTATGTTTTAAAAATAGTTGCGAAAATAAAATAATATTTTACTGAATTCTAATTACTAAAAAGTTATATGAGTTCAGACAAGAAAAATTAAAATATCGCGTCTAGGGGGTGAGATCGACCTCGTGAAAATTTGATAATGAATCAAGCACGCTACCAAGTGTGCTAAATTGGTTATTATATGTGAAAACTGTTTTACATATACTCATATAAATTGAAAATTTTTGAGACAACAAGCGTAGATGTTACAAATGGAAGATGGTTTCCTAATAAAACTAAACAAATCATTTTATATGATGCACTCAATACAATAATAGTGTTTACTTTCAGTTACGTATCTTGAATAATGCCGTGTTGTGGCATCTCATCACCTCAATCCTTTGGAACACGTCCTGGTTTTACAGTGTTGTCGGATTGAGAACTCAGTCGCAAGCGAAACAACACTACTCCGACTCGCACGACAGTAGAAACCTTTCAAAATTAGCTCTGTTTTAGTACAGCCTGCGATTTGCGAGTTCATGAGTTGCGAGCTAGCTCGCAAGCGAATATTTCCACAAGTTTCAAAATTAGGGGTCCTGGTGCCGGCGACTCAGAAATTTGTGAGGTTCATTTCTCGTGATAGCTTTTACTTTAAAAAGATTAAAACCACCATTTTTAAAATGGCATAACGTGATCTATAGGAATATGTAATAAAAAATAGGGAGTCTCACTTAAAAAAACAAAGTGACCTTAACGCCACTCAAGGTCATACCAGCCTTAACATCTTACTTCCCCCTCAGAACCAAACAACTTTTGTTTAAAACTTTTTTTTCTGCAATGCGTTGTATTAGAGATTTTTTGGTGGAAAGTTTTCAAATGAACACCGGTATATTCGGTGAAGTTTCCTAGATTCTACTTGCAAGTGTCTAATGGTACCTTGGAATTGTGGCAAGTGGGGTTGTTTTAACAACCATTCCTTGATGTGTTCCAGATCTTGGTTGCGCGTGTTTACGTCCTCATTCAACTCTGTGCGGATCCGCAGCTGCATCTCTGGATTGGGTTGGATCAATGTCATGATTCTGCACAAACAATAACAGCTTTCACAGTCTGCACAGTAACAGTATTCTAGAGTGAAAGCTTGAAAAGGCATACAAAAAATTTAATTCAATGTGCACACTAATTTGAACTGGAGTTTTGGCTAGAAAACTATTTTTATTTTGTTGAAGTGGCGAGACAAATTAGAAATGGTGCTGTACTGTTGAGGAAAATTACTTTTGATTTTCAATTAAAGCAGCTAATCATGCAAGTAGATATTTTCTCCGAGGCCGTAGCCAGGAGGGGTTTAGGGGGTTCAAAAACCCCGAAATTTTATGAACAATATATTTATGGCTTTATTTATGGCTCAAACAATATCAAAGTTAAGATACAAGTACAAATTAGGGGGCTGTGTTATACCATAAAAAGCACTTCAGAGAGCTTCTAGAGGTTTTTAACATTTATAATTTTTTCTAGCCTTCGGCAGTTATGGTGTTGTGTTACAAAAAAAACTTCAGATAGCTTCTAGAGGTGTTTAATATATAGAATTGTTCCTATCCTACGGCAGTTAGGAAGTTATTTTACACTAAAAAACCCTTCAGAGAACTTCTAGAGGTATTTAATATTTAGAATTTTTTTCTAGCTTCTGGCAATTGGGGGGTGTGCCCACCAAATCCCCCCTAAAATTATTGGCTGGATCCGGCCTTGATTTTCTCCAATGTCTATATTCAATTAGGCCTATATATTTTTTTAAACTAAAATAGCATAATGGTGATATTTTCCACAAGAATTGGAATTAATTTAATTCAGCCAAATATTAAAGATCTTGTCTGTCAGAGAATCAAGTCTAGAAAAAAGGACAAAGGCGATTTTGACGGAGTTTTTAAATTCGATTACTAAACTAATTTCAAATGCTCTATGTTACTCGGGTGTATGATGAATCACTACTAAATTAAACAATAAATAATGACCCATCTAGGTGGCGTAGTTAGTTGACGCGCTAGTTTCATGTTGAGCTAGACCACCGAGGACGAGAAGATCGAGATTCAAATCTCGCTCAGGTGAACTGGGAGGGTTTTTTCATAAATTGTTTTCCACTATCCCTCCATGCGAATTCGGGTTCACTTTTTCTATAATCAACCTTCCAAACTCCTAACCCATTAGCGTAAATAGTACTTAAGCGTATAACCCTAACGGGTAGTAAGACACGGTGCTATTTATTATTATTATTAAATAATGAAAGTGAATAATACTGACTATATTTTTAAAATCACAAACGGGTATTCACACGATTTAATCCAATGGGCTTGTTCACACTTGTGTCTGGTCCTAAAATGCATTTGAATGAAGATATATTTTCACAATGTTACACTGCTGTGCCCGAGCTACGTCACATGTGTTGGGTACGGACACTGTGTCCAGGTGAGTCACATCTTGAGAGACGTCAGTTTCAATAGAAGTGTTCACACCGGGATATAAGTATCGGACACCATGTGTAACGCTGACAACTAGCAACAAGCAGTTAGTTGTTGATTTAAAGTTAAACTCAACCACACTGCTGTGTTTCTATTTCCAACCATCAGTTTATATTTAATTAACATGAAAGATTTTATAAGTGAAGTATAAAATCGTCTTGTCACTTGGGATGTTTATTAGAACTTGTCAATTTGGCCAAAATACTGTTTTTAATATTAAATGTTTTAAATGTTTCAATACATAAACACCGATGTAATGGATAAATTTTGTGACATTCAATAGAAGTTTATATTTGAAAATATAAATAAAAGCAAACATTTCACAATAAACATAGCCCATTAAATAGTAATAACTTGAAATTATATACATTTTATATTCTAAGTTAACTTTGGGTTTTTTTTAAGCAACTTTATTAAAAATATAATAAAATACAAATGTTTCAAATTTGCAAATGCATAAGAACTAAGAACTTATTGAGATTTGAAATATCACACATACTCACGTTCACCCATATTAATCGAAATAAAAATATTTACAACAAATATGATCCAAAATATAGAATGACCGATAATTTTAAGCATTTTAATAGTAACAATTTAGTTCCATATAAGCTACAATATGTAATGAAGTTCTTAAAAAAATACATACAATTTTTTTTTTAGTTTAAAGTTTTTTTTAGTTTTTGTTTTATAGTAAAATTTAAATAATTTTAAAATTTATGAATTTAAATAGAGTTCCCCCCGCAGAATAATTCCTTTTCCCGGAATCTAGTTAACATATTAACTCTGACACTTAGCTTAGGTTTAAAATCCAAACCCTTAACTTCTTCCCCGTTCAAAGTTTCTAGGTACGCCACTGTATGCGTTAATTTGCATGCATTTGTTGGCATTACACAATTTATAACACACTCACAGCTTGCTATTCCAAATTACTACTACTCTGTTAAAAGTTATTCCGAAAGCAATATGTAATAAATGAAAGTTCAGACACTTGTGAGTATATATTTGTACTGGCCTGACCTCGAGCTGAAATTATTTTACAAACAATATCTCTATATTAATAGAAATTTGTATATTTAAAAAGGGAGACTAAAATTCCATAAGACTTCAAAGGGTGGTGCCTGTAAAAATACTTTGAGAATTAACTGTGCATTAAACCAATATTTTAATAGCGAATAGTTGCCTAACGTCTAGAACCTAATGAAGTTTACTTGCAATTTAGGTAAAGTAGTTATTTTAATAATATATCGCACCCTATGAGTATGTATATATATGCTCATAGGGTTCTATGTAATGATCTTTGTGATTTTGTTTTAATGATAAGTAGTAATCTTTTTTCCAACATGCGTCTGGCATAGAATGCATAAGATTTGTTATCGTTATACCGATCTTCTATTTACTAAGCCAGAATATATTTAAAATTAGATTTTATTTTAATAAATCTGCATTATTTTGAGCACCTGTATATATAGTCACCTTATTTAGAATAATATTGTTACATTTTTATTATGGATTTATTAAAATGTTAAAATATTTTACTCTATCATTTTTTAATAATTCCTGATATTAAAAACAAATTAAAAGACCGAAAAAACTTTGAGTCCATTGTTAAAATTTTCGTGGATCACCACTGTGCATATATATATATATATATATATATATATAAATGCAGATCTATTAAAATGAAATATAATTTTAAATATATTCTGGATTAGTAAATAGAAGACCGGTATAACGATAACAAATCTTATGCATTCTATGTCGGAACTTAGCACGCCATTGCTCTACCACTAAGCTAGCCAGGATTCGTCCCGTGCTCAGGGTAGCTCTTCACTCATAGTTTAAGGCTGAGTCTGTGATGTGCATGTGGATATCTTCAGCTACATAATAATGAGCGAACGAGAATATTGCGAGCTATCAGATACCACAGCCATCTGCGATTCGGGAGAGCTATTAGGCTGCCAAGTACGCAAAACAAGATTGTAATTAAAACGAGATTCCAATGAATATCAACACACAGGCTGCAAATAATTGTAACTACGGGAATATCCGTAAAGAAGAGACCACATTTCAATTAACTGATTTAAATTAATTGAAATGTGGTCTCATTCATACGGATATTACCGTAATTACAATTATTTGCAACCTGTGTGTTGATATTCACTGGTTTCCTGGGTGTCAATCCCAATTTTTCTAATGAAGAGTATAGCGTAATCAAATGTTTCTAACTGGTGCCTGGTTTGAGCTGTATTACCAACCTAAGCTACTCCGTGGGGTGAGACGAGCTCATAAGATTTATTTTATAAAAGGGAACTTTTAAAAATCAAGATATTGCTAAACAAGTGAGGTCAAGATGAAGGAAGTTTTTAAAGATTACTCTGTAGAATTGTTTTACCAAGGTCAGCAAATATCGTGACATAACTTGTCTGATGGCCGGCAGCCTTGTCTGACGTTACATCTAGAGGTGTCTGTGTGACGTCAAATCTAGTGAAACTGACAAGACTTTCTCTTTCTTCACATCCTCACTTTCTTCAGGTAAAGATAAGTACAGTGTGGAGAAAGAGTCATCAGATAAAAACTTATCAGAAAGGAAACGGATCTTTACTTTAGATTATTAGAAAGAAACCCGTCTTTTTTTTATCATGGCTTAACTCGCTCTTAAAGGATAATTATCGACATATAAACTTTAACTAGGGGGTTTTTGGGGTCGCTGATTACGAATCTGGTATCAAAATTACGAAATTAAAAATGGCTGATCGAATATGGTGGGTCAAAATCACAAAAAAAAATTCTGATATGACTAAAAAATTGGTGGTCGGGGTTTTTTGGGGTTTATAATAAAGAATACAAAGAAGTTATCAAATAATCATAATTTTTAATATCAGTAGCATAACCTACATTATTTGTTTGTGTATTTATTCATTTATTTGCTTGTGGCCAACAGTAAAACCCACAGCAGGGTATACAGAAATCAATCAATACAGATAGTTTGATAGAAAAGTATATTATTGATACGGATAGTTGCTAATGGAAAAATATATACTAACTTGAATAAAAAACTGACCCAGGCCATAGGCTGGAAACAGTAATGGATGTACAAAACTTGAAAATACGTCAAGTATCTAGAATATATATATAAAAGTATAGTTAGACTATTTACGTATAGCTTCATTATTGGTAATCCTTCCCCGTTATTTATTTAGAGATAACAAATACTTTCTTAAATATGGCAACGTAATCAAATGAACGAGCGGCGCTGGTAAATGAAGTTATAGCTAAACTGAACAAGCAGTAATTAGCATGCCTCTGGAATCCCAGGACTTCCGGTGAGCTCGAACAATACATCATTTCTTAGTCTTCCCATACCACTCACAGATATTTTACCTCACCTGAATTATAATCATTTTTTCAGCTCTGAGACGGTGATAGTGAAGATGTCAATTTAGAGGGGAATAGGAAGGTGGTGCCAGATGTGATTGCTAACAAAATTTGCCCCACAAAATATAAACATTATTGTTTCTTATTTTTAGACCTTACTACAATGAAAAAAATGCCAAAATGTGGGCTTAATAACGTATATTAGATATTTAATTGCTTTAGAAACAAAAGATTGTCAGCATCAGAGATGTACTATACTTAGAAACCTTCTCATTCTTCAATTTATTCTTCGTTGAACGTTTAATTTGATCGAAATGGCCCATTGGGTGAAACTTGCTATCTAAAACATTAGTGTTGTGGTTTTCATTCCTGACTCTGACTTAGGAGGCTGGAGTACAATCCCAAATGGGCGTACTTTGGTTGGGGTCGCCCCCTCTCCTTATAAGTTGTTTTCAATACTTTCTACTTATGAATTCTCTTAAAACAATAAGAAAGAAATCATAAAAAATGGGTTGAAAATGGGTAGGTGGTGCCTAGGTGAAGGAGGGTGTCCGGGGGTAGAGGAAATTGGACCTGGCTTGCATAATCTAACAAGGAAACGACCTGTCAATCAATCACTCAGTCAATCTTGTCGAAACATGTTGAAACATGTCAGAAATTCAAAATGGCCTCAACAATTTAAAAGGCCACTAAAATTCAAAATGGCCATCTCGCACTTGTACGCACACCTCATAAACTATGTCAGAATCATACTTTTTGCTTATAATGTTTCAATAATAATTTGTACTAAATTTTCAGAACAGTTGAAGTTAAATTATGTGTACAGGAGGATAAAGGGGAGAAAGTTCCATTTTAGCTTAAATTGAGTTTGTGATTCCATGTGCTAAACAATCAGAAAACCTTAGAGGTCAGAGTGGTATTTTTTTTAATGTTTGCTTAGGTTTTTATGGGATCTTAGATGTAAGATTTGTTGTGTTGGAAAATGTGTATAATATGACTTTCCCACTTTTTCCTTTGTACCCTTCATTGAGCTTAACCTGTTCTGAAAATTTGTTACATATTATTATTGAAACATTATAAGTACTAACTTTCCCTACTAAAGGGAACCGAATTAAAGTGATTAAAAATGAATATAAATTTGAGTTGTCATAATTTAAATAACGGTATATTAATAAATTCAAACAAGAACACGTGTGTTGCCCGTTTTCTGTTTAACGTGTTTATTGATTGTATTTCTAGGGGTACAATTTGGAGGTTTAAGTAATTATTGTTTGTACGCATGTCTTATAAGTCGCAGATGAATAGTGTTTATAATTTTATCTAAGAACTTATGCATGTTCAAATTTTATTATTGAAGTATTTCCTCAAATATTAGTTTTTAAATCAGTTGTGAGTGTCTTCAGTCGTTCCACATCTAGAGGATTTACTGAGAACAAGCCTTAAAATTAATTGTAAAGTAGCCTAAAATGAAGTTTATATCAATTTTTTGCCATACAACAAGCATGATTGGAATGGCTTTTCAATGTAATAACTGCTCTAAATCTTATATTAAGCACACCAACCTGTCACTTCACGTGGGTTTACAATATAAAGGTGAGCTTATCAAGTGTTATGAGTGTGGGCAAGTTTCTAATTGGAGTAACAATTCCAAGTGACATGCTGCCTCACATAGTCGGGGGTGAAGTCATTCGATTGTTATAAGTGTAGTAAAACATGTTCATGGTAGGATAATCTATTACGGCACAAGCTAATGAACTGTACCGCAACGGGAGCAACATCACTGGGGAATGTTACCGAAGTTTAAAAATCAGGACAGGAAGAGAGCAAGAATCTATTGAAAATCTCGACGCCGAGATGATTACGAGGCCTGTAATTTTTTAGAAGTTTTAGATGGCACCATCAAGATCCCTCCCTCGAAAGACTCGATATTTTTAGTATTTACTAACGACTTGGAAAGGAAGCTAGAAGCAACGCTTGCCCAACAACTTAGTGTGATGTGTAATTTAAAATCCTATACATTAGCGTGTGTAGAGTACTCTCGAGTTGGAGGAGAGGGGAATAAACAATCACCCCTGACTTTCGCAGTAATATCGTCTCTCTAAGTCCTTATGAATTAACATAGCAGATTGGTGGTGCGTGTACTTACATGTTTAAGGCAGCTTCCTCTTTCCACCACAAGAGAAGTGGTTGGTCCAAGGACCGTGTAAAATATTTAGAACTTAAACTAGAAAAATATATTCCTTTGGCTGCTTCTATTTATATCCCATTACCAGATGAGTTGAGAAGAAATCATGCCCTCATTAATATAAGAAACACTGAAAATAAATGTTTTATCTGGTCCGTGTTAGCCTTTATATACCCTGTCTATGATCATGTTGGTCGTGTGTGCAAGTATGTATCGCTTGAAGACTAAATAAATATGGATGGTACCGGTATTGAGTATCCTGTGCAAATAACACAAATATTTAAGTTTGAAAATCAAAATCAAATCTCTATTAATGGGTATGGTTACCAAGGTGACACATTTCCTTTAAGAATAACTAAGGTTAGTCGTGAAAAATACGCAAACTTATAGTTTCTTTCAAATGAAAGTAGTGAACATTATTGTCTTATTAAACCTAAGCTCACTGACTAAGCATAATAGGGAATCACACTGTTTCAAATATTGTTTGAATAGATTTTCCAAGGAAAATCTCAGGGATGAGGATAGCGAGCGGTGTGCTCATTTCGATGCTCTAAAGATACAGATGCCTGAGAAAGGGGATAAAATAATGAAATCCCCAGCATATAAACATATTATTAAAATCCCGTATGTGATCTATGATAATATATATAATATGTAGTTTGTTTGAACCAAAAGTAATACAAAATCCTTATACATTTACATCCGGAAAACTATGCTAATACCATTAAATTGTTTACAAAGTTTCGGCGTACAGTGCCGGGAGAGCATAATTATTCAAGCCTGCGTATACAACAGGTTGCATAGGAGCTAGGTGCACGGCACTACACATCTCGAAATCTCGGAGCATGGCAGCAGAATATACAGCAATTAATAGCAAACAACACATCAGTCCATCTAGAAATTCGAATACATTCTGAGGGTCATCATTAACGTTCCTATGCAACTTGTACACGCATGCTTGACAGCGTTGCTCTCCCGGCGCTGTACGCCAAAACTTGGAACACTATTTAATGGCTTTACCATAGTTTTCCGGATGTAAGTGTATAGGAATTTTGTATTACTTTTGGTTCAAGCAAGTGATATTTACAGTTTGGGCCTTGAGTTTCCGAACACCATGTATAGAATGCAAGACTAGACACAAAGACGATAATACTAGCATACAATAAAAAGACACAAATTTAAAACCTAGAAGGATACGACAAGGTTAATGCTTCAGGCGGCTTAGCCACAGGAGAACCTGTCAAGTGGTTCTTGCAACTACTGCTTGCGACAGTCTAAATATTAAAATGACTATCAAGTCACATAAAAAACCATTGAACGTATAATAAATATTTATTAATGATGAGCATGTTAACAAACATGCGCAATCTAAGCTTGGAACGTCAGCAAAGACCTTCTCCTGATGTTACGTCATATAACAATACGCACCTCAAGATGAACCCAAATTAAAGGTCGCTACTAGTTTTTATAAAACATTTTTCAGGAGGAATCTTTCTGGGTTTTTTGGCACTTCAATAGGACCTTAACATAATAATTTTAGGTATGAGAAGGCTTGGTTGAGATCAAATGTAACACATTTGGATGAAGAGAGAAAGCGAGAAACCAGTTTAGAATAGTCCACTAATATAATCGTCCGGGATTCGAACACCAGCCTCTCCATCATCAGCAAACCAGAATAGACTGGACACGTGCCTTAGCCACATATCCACAGGTATGTCCAGCCCAATATTCATATGGAGAGCCTCATCTGACAGCTAGAAGAGCTATTAGATCTACTTTCACGTACCGTATTCATATATCAAGTTATATGATCTGTCACTTTTGATATATATTAGTAATATAGTTAAATGTTATCATCGCCGACCGTGAAATGCTATTTTTGTATTTCATGAAAATCCCTTATTACGAAAATTTGACTTTTTATGATATAATTGATTCCAAGTAATTTTAGTATTTTTCCACAGAAATTATTCTAAAAAACGTTATATTCATCCGCCTGGAAATATGTTTTGTCACTTTGAGAAGCGAGAACGATTTATGTAATTTATCATTTGCATTGATACGTGGAATGACAGGCTCATCTATTTAGGCTTGTTCAGAATGGGAAGATCAGGGTTCAAATCCTGGATGACTGCGGTAAAGGTGTATTTTTAAATGGTTTACCAGCCTCCCCCACACAAATTCGAACATCTTTAATTTAAATTCCACGTAATTAAAATGCGAATAGCCCAGACGAGATAAAAAAAAATCACTTAAATTGGCAAAGCATATTGACGAATAAGCTCAGAACTATTTATTATTACTTTTCAACTTTCTGAAAGAGCTAACGTTACCATTACTGTTTAGCATATACATTTTTTCTTCACAGATATTGAGCAGACATTTTATTGTGTCTTCATGAAATCTTCCAATGAGTTAATGTTGGTAAGTTTGGCCCACTGAAATTAAAGCGATACTCTATTCAATCCTAAGTGATTCTTAAAATACTAGTAGTTTATCATTTATTTAATGGTTCTACCTTGTAATTAGATGTTTTGTGTTAAGTGTATTGTTCTAGGTTAAGTTAGTGTTTATGTTGTGTTTTAAATAACTCTGTGTTGAACATACCACGTATATTTTTCACTAAGTATATATGAAAAGTGCTACCATTCTATTTTTATAAAGTTTGGAACTAAGCACAACAGAGGTCACGGGGTTTAAGGTGTTAAGATCTTAATAAAATACAGTCAACTTAGTTTAAATTGAACCACTATGAGATATTTGCTTCTCATGTTCGAGTTTCACTAAGCCTGTAATGTGTTTCCACTTAGGGGAAGGGACAAACAAAACAAAATGTCACAAACATAATTTTATTTAAATCTATTGATTAATATTTAAATAGTCAATTATGTGCTGTGTCTTGCTGTATACCGTTTTAATTAATATTTTATATATATCCTTCTCAAGTAAATGCGTTGTATCCAAACTCGATTTCCCGCTGTACATAGATTCAATAAACCTTATAACTGTCCTGAAATCCAAGATCTCTTTCACTGTCGGGACACATTCTTAACTTTCATCTTCGTCATCTTCAATCTATATTAGTTTCGTGTTGTAACCACCTTTCACAGTCTCCGCGGTGGATTCGTCTGGTGAGATTTAACTCGTTATAACGTCATAGTTTTCCCCGCTTTGGTAGCGATTGGTCTAAGACGTCACTCTAGAAAGAGACTAGACTTTTGATGACGAGGGGATGGGAGTTCGAATCTAGGTTGGGTGTACTGAGGGTGGTTTTACCTTAATAATTTTCCCCTCTCCCTCCATGCAAATGTGGGTACAATTACTCTATCGTCTGGTATTACTCATCCCTAACAGAATAGCCTAATTAGTACATAAGCGTATAGCCCGAATGGGTAGTAAATCACGATGCTAAAAACAAAAAAAAAAACTTCATAGTCCATATCGATAATTTTCAAAAGAATTGTCATTGATAAATTTTAACAGTTCCTTGAGTGACAGTTCATCTTCTCCATCAAAAGTCACACATCAAGTAGCTAAACCAGCGTCCCGGAAGGCGGAAGCAGTTCTGAATAGTGGCCATTGCCACATTCTCCTCCATGCCTTGTCGGCAAAAGGTATAGCTTACAGCGAAGTAACCTGTATTTTACTGCTGCAACCGCGGTTTTAAGCTTAAACCAAGGAGTACAACAGAATTTTCCAACTCCAGGTCTCAAATCTCACAAAATTCCCAACTTTCAAGCTTTTAACCAACATTGGGNCCTCATCCCCCTCGGCGCGACCCCCCTGTCGAGTTTAAGTAGGTGTGTATTTAGCATCGCACCACATTTGAGGCTTACTAAGTCCAACTATAAAACTGGTCCTTTGTATAACACAATAATTTTCTAATCTAAAAATTATCTAAAGAGGATAAAATCTGGCAGCTGTGTGCTCCATAAAACCTCTACTGCAGTAAGAATGGAACGGCCTATAGTAGTTTTGCGAACAATAGACCTCTCTCCCTCCATCCGAAGAATGCTAAGTAGATCATGCTAAGAATTATATTATATCGTTTATACAGACTTAATATCTTACTAATATTATAAATGCGAAAGTTTGTGTGTTTGGATGTTTGGATGTTTGTTACTCAATCACGTCAAAACTGCTGAACGAATTCAAATGAAACTTGGTACGTAGGAAGAGTATGTCCTGGAATAACAC
>CABFWB010000202.1:354794-372950 GCA_902151455.1 Timema bartmani
CCCCCCCCCCAAAATAAAAAATTTCAGAGTGCTACATTGTACAGTACAAAATGTTCAGTAATACAGAACAATGGAAAATAGTGCCTTGGCTTCTATTTAAATTTAGATTTTCTAAGCCAGAACATGCTAATGAACAAGATCTTTCCAGAATAGCTATTTAGTTTGATGCGCCCAATGTCAATCTAGCTCTGAATGCATATGTATGTCACTGGTAATTGGGCTTGTTGGTGATTACAATTCCAGAACAGAAAATAAATGTCTAAACCTCCAGGGGAGACTGAGAAGGGTTCTACAGATTTATTTTTGGGTCGTAGAGATGATGGACATTTTAAAGAATACCTTTGTTCATTTTTTATTTTACACAAGTTATTAAGCCTGTCTATGACCGATTGATGTCAACCCAACAAAGCCCAACCCAACCAAACAAAAGCGAACCTTCAATTTGTAGATGCTTGAAAAGTTAGGTTAACTAGGTTGGGCCAGTTTGCTATATTTCTTCATGTATTTCAGGTATTTAACGTGCACTTTCTGAACCGATTGATTATTTCAACACATGGCTCATAGACACAACATCCAGCTCTAGGCCGTTGATTCATCTCTGGGAAAGGGTAAACCCACATTTCACCAATGATAATTTTTTGGCCATGCCAGGAATCAAACCCGGTACCTGTAGCTCAGTGGACAGACATGCTACCAACTGTGCTAAGGTGTTGGACTTAGCTTGTCATAAAAGCATATATATCTTTCACTTAACTGTATTCAGTAAGAGTGTCTAAAGTGAGAATTAACTAAATTAATTTTATTTTTAGTAAATAATTTACAAAATGTCTTTATATACTATGTTTTTTTTAAATACTGTAGGGTGTTACTTTATTAGCGTTCCCTGATTTGATCCTTCTACGACTTTAACCCTTACGTCTGTTGAGCTTCGCAATCTGAAAAAAACCAAATACAAATCGGCTATGGCTGAATACTGGCTTGGGCCAATAAATACCAACCCTATCCAAGGTTTGACATTGTCACCTATTGATAGTAATTGAAAACGCTAGTTTAACTGGGAACCCGCCTACGTCCCAAAATAAAAGGGGCTAAATCAATTTTTGTTATGAAACACGTTTTTTTTAGACGAACCCTTTAAAATGATTGCGTAGATTAAATGTGCAACCGATATTGCCAATACTAGGCGGGTTATATTGCATAGGCTCTGATACGTATTTAAGTTCCTAAGGAGCATAGTTATTATACTTCTCATTTTTAAGTTTAAGTTGTGTGACGGAACGCTATGTCAATTTGTTACTCTGCAGTGTTAGCTATATTTTCATTAGAGTAGTAATAGGTCTGTATGAATACATATTTAGGAAAATCACATATATATATATATATATATAAAGCTGAAAGTAGATCTGTACGGTTAAGAAAACCCACTTTCAGATGAGCTGGAAAACTAAAATTTGGCAGGAATGCAAGGGGACCATAAAAATCTAAAAGCGGGAAATTTAGAAATAGGTCTCCGGAAATTGAGTGGGAGGGCTATAATTAGAAAAAACTTCTTAGATGAGGTGTAAAATTGAAATTTGGTGGAATGGTAACGGGACCATTCCAAATAAGCATCAAAGTCCAAAAACAATATTTTTTTATAGGCATCCAGGAAATATATAAAGAGAAAACAGAAAAAATAGCTACTAAGGGACGTATGAAATCTAAATTTGACAGGCAGGTAGAAGGACAGCTCCAGATAAACATGTAAGTCTTGAAATTTGAAATTTTACCTCCAAGGAGCAAAAAGAAGATGTAAGTTTTCAAAATTCACTGATGTATATTTTGAACCAGATGACACAAAGTCTTGAAGTTTAAATTGAAGGTTTCTTTCTAGAATTAAATGAGTCCTTTTGAAGGATTTTCAAATTTCTTCACCTAAGAGGGTGGAAAGGGGCAGAAAGGTGTGTGACTCACTGACTCATTAATCACCGTATTTACCAAACCCCTGAGTCTGGAAACTTGAAATTTTGTTTGGCAGGAAGGTAGTGAGACTGTTCAATATAACCAGAAAAATCCAAGATTATAAAATTTCAAAATATGGCTTCGGGAAATGGGGAGACTAAAAATTAAAAAAAAAATTTTTTAGATTAGGTATAAAATACAAATTTGGTAGACATCTAGAAATACAAATTCGGATAGACAAATAAATCTTAAAATTTGAAATTTCTAAAAGTGAAGAACTTTAATATACCTTGAAACCCGCCCCGGTGGCCTAGTTAGCTAACGCGCTGGTTTCGTATTGAGCTTGACTGCCGAGGACGGAGAAATCTAGGTTCGAATCTAGCTCGGGTGAACTGGGGTGGTTTTTCTTAGATGGTTTTACACTCTCCCTCCACGCAAATACGGGTTCAAAAACATAATATTAAACAACTATGTCCTAGTGTGGTAGAAAACTAAAGTTCAGCAGGCTGGTAAGGCAGGACAACTCCAGATAACCAAATTCGTCTTAAAAATCGAAATTTCTATGTAGAAGTTGTTTTAATTGAGGAGGTGGGCTACAATTTCCAAAACTAATAGAAACAACTACTTTTATGTGTGGTAGAAAACTTGAATTCAATAATAAGGCATAAGGACCACTGCAAATAAACATAAAAACTGAAGATAACAAACTTTGGAAATAGGGAAGGAAAGTTAAGTGAAAAGAAAAAAATATTTAAAGTGAAGCAGCAAATTGAAATTTGCCAGGAATGTAGAGGGATTACTCCAAAAATAAAATAAGTGTTAAATATTTACTATTTAGAAAAAGGTCTGAAAAAGTGTGGGTGAGGAAGGGTAGTAGTTTAAAATATTTCCAAAATAATAATATCTTCTTTTTTGCACGTAAGAAAATTTAAATTTTCCAGTTTGTATAAGGACCACACCATAATTATCATAAAAGCTGGAAATTTTGGAATTTAAAAATAAGGGGTGGGAAATGACTAGTAGGAAAAACAAACATCTCAAGATGGTAGGACATTTTTAATTTTTATAGGCAGAAGAAATAAATAAAAAATAAGCAAATACAAAGATTAAAAATTATCTTAAAGGGGATCCATTAGCATTGTGATAACAAAACTAAAAATCAAAATATAAATTAGGGCTTAGCAATTAAAATAAACAAATTCAAGTGACATAGCTCGGTGAACAGTGATGCTCTTTGGAAAACCATGATGCTTGGTATTCAATATGTTTCTGTAACGGAGGATATTGTGTATTTCTGCTTTTTTGTGAAATATGGTGCTCTTTTATCCAAAATATTTCTTTAACAATGTCTACTAGTTCGTTTATCTTATTTTATGATCGTGTTTAGGATATTGCGTTGTTAATAGGTTGCATTTGTTTGTGCACCCAGTTTGTGAACAAGTTAATATTTTGTATCAAATATTTATTATTTACCATGATTGGTTTGTGATTGCTATAGCTAGCTCAGGATTGTACATAGAGGAACTATCAAAAAGTGTGCAGCCGGATGTTGAACGTTCTAATATGATATAGTTTTAGTGCTGCTTAACCGTTCGAAGAACGGTTCAAACTGCTAATCATTAATAAATGACCCAGTTCTTGCATGTTTAAATGTATTTCACCAAGTTTTACTTCTTTTAGCACCACGTCTTACTACTCGTTCGGGTTATACGATTATGTACTATTTATGCTAGTGGATTAGGGATGAGAAGGGTTGAATTTAGAGGAAGCATAACCGCAGTTGCATGGAGGGTAAGGGGAAAACCATTTAGGGAAAACCACCCTCAGTACACCCGACCGGGATTCGAACCCTGACCTCCCCGTCATCGGCAGTCTAATCTATTGCGAGAGTGACGCCTTAAAAGACCAGGCATGTCTAACCTTTGGTCGTCGAGTACGTTCTATGCGGCTTGCCAATTCAAA
The DNA here is from genome assembly GCA_902151455.1 of Timema bartmani. Classification (NCBI taxonomy): domain Eukaryota; kingdom Metazoa; phylum Arthropoda; class Insecta; order Phasmatodea; family Timematidae; genus Timema; species Timema bartmani. The sequence goes on from CABFWB010000202.1 coordinate 358,698, forward strand.
TTGAAATACTTCAAACTGCAGAAATAAACCACAAATCAGATTCTTGTGGCTGACTTAAGTGCTCGATAACTTCCATGTAGTTTCCCTAATCATAAGCATAAAATTACTTTTGTACTATATGGGTGTGTATGTATGTGCATGTGTGCGTGTGTGTGTGTGTGTGTATGTCTTATGTATGGCCCCTAGCCAATTCTGCAAGAGCCACGTGGCCCTCAGTCGAGGAAAGTTTGGACACGGACACTGCCTTAGACCATGCAGCCACCGAAGCGGGTATCCTTTTTTATTTACGGTATGGGATATCCACAATACATTGCACCGATGGTTTGAGGCCAAGGTAGGTAAGTTCTAGAGAAACGGTACCTCCATTTTCGTGAGGGGGGTAGGGGAATTTGGAAAGCATTATAAGCAAACATGGCCAGGATTTGAACCCCAACCTTTTCATCACCAGTGAACCAGACAAGATTAACTTGACATATGAGTGTACTTGACTACCTATGTGGTTCATTTCCATATAGACTCACTCCTTAATTTAACTATTGAAGGATGACAGTTAAGACAAGATGAATTGAAATAGCACGGTATCATCTGGTCCCAAGTTCAATTCTCTTTCTTACAGGTGCAATTTTAAACATTAAAAAAAATAGCATTTACAAGCAGGATACATAAAATAGATGCTGAGTCAGTAAAAAAAAATGAAAGAAACTTATTGCAAATATTTATTTAATATTGTGCAAAGTGCAATAGTAAATTAGTTATTTATAATTAAGGTCCTGTTTAATCTTAAGAATTAATTCAGTATGGATTTGACCGTATTTGCAAGCATACTTTTGGAAAACACTTTACGTGTAATGATGTAAAGAGTAGGCCTAAAAAAAGTAGACTTACTCAAACTTAAGTTACGTAAAAATGTTAGTAACAATAATTGATATGCCCTGAGATATGACTAGTATTAGTAGTATAAAATGTGTGCATAAGTCTCTTAAGTGTTTACCTTCCCAACGTAGATGTTGGCGATGCAAAACGTGTGTCAATTCATCGAGTCGGTTTTATTTGTATTTGTTAAGTCATTTGCCGATTTCTCTTGAAAGTAGTGGATTGACGTAACTTACCACTTAAACTTGTCTGACACAGAATTACTTCTAAGTTATTATTATTATTATTATTATTATTATTATTATTATTATTATTATTATTATTATTATTATTATTATTATTATTAATGTTTGGAGTTTAACTATTTTACTTGAAAGAAAATTTTTCTATATAAATAGCCTATATTGTAATCAGCCCTCTGGTGACAAAACACGTTCCTTAATATCAGTAGCTAGAAACCTAAATGCTTAAATAATAGTGGCCCACTAACTCATCAACCATGAAGCGAAAACGACCAAACATATATATCGTGAAGAAAATGATTGGATTTTTGCTAGGGAAAAACAAGGAGGCGGAAAGGGAAATAAATAATTTAAAATTTATACTTTCAAAACACATTATAATACTAGAAGTTGAAAGACAAACTAACCTCATACTAAACACTCTATCATAGTACCGGGACTTGTAAAATCTGGGTAATAGGATGAACATATTTTACAGGCTGCCCATAAATTATTCCTCTCATTATAAACCTCAATAAATTCTTTATTTTAGAAGATATCTTAAAACTGTTTACTCAGGACATTTTCATTTATTTATTTCGCTTATTACAATAAACAGTTTTAAAATAACGAATTTATTAAGGCTTTTATTGAGATGAATAATTTATGGACATCTGTATATGCATAACTTACTACAAAAAGTAACACCTACCAGGCAGTTTTTATTGGAAAGAAGTTAGTTAACATTCACTTGGAGAGAGGATAGGAAAGCACTGTTTAGGATTGAGTCCCAGACCCTCAATCCAGAGTGAGGAGTGAATATCATTATACCAATCTAGATGGTCCCCTGGAATTGAAGAATTATTTTGAAGAACTTTGGTCTACTCACTGAAACTAACTCCAAGAACTTTAATATACCTTGAAACCCGCCCCGGTGGTCTAGTTAGCAAATGCGCTGGTTTCGTGTTGAGCTTGACTGCCAAGGACGGAGAAATCGAGGTTCGAATCTAGCTCGGGTGAACTGGGGTGGTTTTTCTTAGATGGTTTTCCACTCTCCCTCCACGCAAATACGGGTTCACTACCTCTATATTCAACCTTACCAATTCCTAGCCCATTAGTGTAATTAGTACTTAAGCGTATAACCCGAACGTGTAATAAGACGCGGTGCTAAGTATTATTTTTATTATTATTAATATACCCTGAAAAGTCAACATTCCAAGATCGACAGCTTATGATCTACCCAATAATCCAACATCCTAGAGGGGTAGTATACCCAGAAAGTCTGCTTCTTCCTCAATTTAAGGGCAGTTTACTGATTATTGATTTTTTAGAATTCAAAATTTTTCGGAAATGGCTGTAACAATAAAATCGCGTTTAAAAGGGAATGTTTGACATCCCAATTAACACTGTATACTTGGATTTTGGGTAAAAATTCGTGATGAGTGACTGTAGAAAATTCAAAATATTTTGAAAATCGCTCAAACGATTTTGTTTAAAATGTATATCCGTTTGAAATTTGTTTAAAATATTTGAACAATGTGGTTTAAAATGTATATATAAAGCGTGTTTATTGTGATTAACAAGATGATGTGTTAGTTTTTATGAGGAAAACTTATTTAAGTGTTGTTTGCTGAAAATCTGTTTTTGTAAATTTTCTTCCAAGCTATACTACACAATAATACTCGAATGAGAAAGTTTGTGTGATTGTGTAGTATTATTTATTTATATCGCATCCTAGTATGAATTTAATTTACTTAATTAATGAATTATATCAGTAAACATAGCCGACCTCGGTGGTCTTGGGGTAAAGTGCTCGTCTTTGGACCCGATGTTTGTAGGTTCAAACCCAACCGGGGCTGACGAGTTTTTCTTAAATTATAACAATCAGTAGCACAATTCCCTTCGGTGTAGAAGTAAAGCCATCGGTCCCATGTCGATTGTGGAATGTTAAATATTTCTGGAAGGGAAGTGAAAATACCTTTCCCGACAATATTGGTAGGCCATTTCACTCTAGCTCATAGAAATTCTCGTGTGTTGATATGATCAGTAGGTTCGGAAAGTGCACGTAAAATACCTCAAATAATAAATAAAAAAATAAAATTAGTGCCCATAGATTTATTTACGGACAAAATTCAATACAAGATATCTCAAAACCTGTAAACCATTTTGAAATAGAATTTATACATAATAATAGATTTGAAAATATTGTTAAAACAGTATGTACAGTACACACACACACACACACACACACACACACACATATATATATATATATATATAGTTATGGCCATTTTTAAAATACTTAGGTAATTTTCTAAACATATTTAACAGAAAAAGTTGTTTTTGAATGTCCCTCTCACTGTCTGTCTGTCTGTCTGTACCTACAACTAGAGCCTAAACTATTTTAACAATCTGGCAAAAACTTGATATCTAGGGTTTTCATAGGGTTTCCCCGAGGGATTTTTTGAATTGGATATTTAACCCTAAAATTAAGGGTTTACTGAAGGGCAAAAATAGAAAAAGTCGATTTTCTCAAAATCAGCTCTAACGATTTTGATTAAATTTAATTTCTAAACATTTATAAATATTCCAAACAGAATGGCTACTCTCAATATTTCGGCAAAATGAATTTAAGGGCTCCTGTCTGACGCGTAAATTCTAGTTCTTTATCATATCTCCGAAAGTATTTGAGATATGAAATTACTTATCATTGCAAATATGTAGATCTATTTATAATACAGATATTTTATTTAAACATATTTTTATAGAACAAATAACTTTCAACCTATACGCGAAAATATGTATTTTTTAACTTTTCGAACACTAAATTTAAAGAGAATTGCGACCCTAAACAAAAAAACTAACCTGAAATGTTGATGGAAGTCAACGCCTCATGATCCCTCGAACCCTAAAAAGTGGTCTTTGCAATGCCGTCTGTTTTTGTGTCTTTTTAACCCCAAAATTAAGAGTAGTTTAGTAAAAAGCGAAAAGAGAAAAAATCGATTTTCTCAAAATCGGCTTTAACGATTTTGATTAAAATTCGTATCTAGGCGTTGATTAAGATTATAAGTAAACTGGCTATTTTCATTTACCTATAAAATGACTTTTAGGGAAATGTTTTACGTATGTATAGCACAATTTGTTCTCGGGTTCACTAGTGTATATTATATTACGAATTTTGAGTAAATATCTCCATTTTTAAACAAAAGAGTGAAAAGTCCGTGCGGAGCTCCGTACCATTTATCTAATTTTAAAAATACCGTCAAAACTTGCTCAGTGCTAGAATGCCTGATGAACTGAACCATATATATATATAAAATATTAAACTTTCTGAATTGAAAAAGTTCACATTCCCCTGTAAAATATTTGGGTCCTCTTATCAATACCAGGCCAAGAATTGATAAAAAAAGGGAGCATGTTTGGTTTATGATCCCGATATAGAATAAACAAGCCATTTTGAAAGCTCTAAACCCCCTTACCACATTTTTAAAAATTGTGAACTGCATCTTATTTCTTTAGCTAAGTGAAAGCATGAAAAATCTAGAACTTGTTCACAGTTTTTTTAGATACTTTCAAAGATAAACTTTGTCAGGTTGAATTTTGATTGGCGAACCCTTCAATGAAGGCCGGGGCCGAGATGAGAACCACCACAGCATGAGTCGTAAGGGTCACTACGTACGCGAGAGTCATGATATACACAGGCGTAATATATACTCGGTTCTCAACAGCCAAAGGATGCAGAGATGCAATGGGCACTGGGCATATACACTTCATATTATGATCAGTTAGGAAGTGATTCAATAAATTAATCTACCCGCCTCGGTGGCGTAGTTGGCTAACGCGCTAGGCGTGTTGAGCTCGACCGCCGAGGACGGGGAGATCGAGGTTCGAGTCTTGGTCGGGTGAACTGGGGGTGGTTTTTCCTAAATGGTTTTCCACTCTCCCTCCACGCAAATGCGGGTTCACTTCCTTTAAATTCAACCTTCACAATTCCTAATCCATTAGCGTAAATAGTACTTAAGCGTATAACCCGAACGGGTAGTAAGACGTGGTGCTAAATATTATTATTATTATTATTAATAAATTAATCTAAAACAAATCATGTTTTAGGTACTATTTACTTAATATGTAATGCATCATTTGAAGTATACCAAACTACTTGATACCCGAATCCAATATAATGTAATCTAGAGTCAACCATTAATTGACCCAAATATATCGAGAACGATTAAGATCATATACTAATCTGGTAATGACGTATCCGAACAAGGAATTCCTGGTTATTACGATTCGTAGTGTCATAGCGACATTGATCCAAGAGATCGGTGTTTGAACTCCGGCATGGTGCACTGAGTGATAGTTTTCTTCAAGAGTAGTTTTATAAATTATATCATCTCTTCAGAGATATGATGGTGCATTTCCTTATAGTTCAACATCCTCGTAATGTGTCTATAGCAGGGCTTATAATTAGTGTAAGCTATGAAAAGGCCGAACACATATTAAGAAGCAGAGTAAAATAACTGAATAAACCTCAACTCAGAACACACATTCAGGAACTAGTCTGGCAATACGTAGATTTAAACGTTTATGCGACTTAGTATATAAGCTTGATTTTATTGTAATTTTGGCTCTAATATCTACGAGGATTTGAAAGGTGTGGATGAACGTTTATTTTAGGTAGGAAATCAACAGAGACAAAAGATTCCTTATTATCTAAGAATCAGCGTATATCTGATTCAAATTTACATCTGAAATTGAGTCAAAAATTGTTGCAATAACGTCGGTAATGAAAGCCGTTTAAATGACGAAAATTATTCTAAGGCAAGGCATATTTAAATCCATGATATATATGGGAATAATTGAGTCAAAATGACATTGATTATAAGTATATAAAGTTTATGGCGTGACTGGATAAAAATATAAATAGTTAATACGTGGTTAAAATACTCAACATAAATTCAATTAAATGTCGTGACATTTAATAAATTTAGTTATTTGTTCCTTTTGCATACTCATCCAACACACAATGGACATATTTTTATTATTTACTATCCCTTTGTTGTATAGGTTATACTAAGGTCAAACGATTTTAGTTTAGTTTTTATTGAGAAAACAACCCCAATTTTCTATGACAACGTTAAATAATTATATTTATACTATCTGTAATTTTTTTTATCATTAACAATAACACTATAGTAATATTATTTAGCACTATAACTTGTCTTTGTACTTTAAAATCAAGATATAGTTGCCCAAATTTCTCTTATCTATTCTTTTTATGACCTTAAAAACTACATAGTGTAGCAAAAAATTTAGTAAGATACATCCAAAATTTTGCTAGTAACAATATTGTAGGGCTGAATATTTTTACATATTATAATCAACAATGTTTAAATTTGTTTTCAACCATTGTTAACTATTGTATGTTAAATTTTTTCAAGCATACAGTGTTGTCTTTAAGTTTAGTTGAATTAAAACAAATCTGCCACTTAATAGAGCCAGACAATTGTGTTTTGATTATTGTTTAATGTTGAAATATTTATAATAATTTATGACATTCAAAATATTCTTAAAATTCTCTTAACATCACTCAATCAATCATTAACTACATGAAATATGCGAAACAATTTAAAAGATAGGTGCACAATGAATAATTGTTGAAGCGAAGGGAATTTGCAAGGATAGGTAATGGAGAAAGTTGGTGAGGATAAGTATGAAGTTGTGGTTTTTGAGCTATATACACAATTTCTTGTCTGGTCCGTAAGGGAACGGTATGATTAGAAATGTATATATATATATATANATATATATATATATATATTCAACCATCCTCCATCCACCCATCCATTAATGTGGACAGCCTGTGGCCTGGGTCAGTATTTTATTCAAGCCATATATTTTCCACTACCAGCTTACTAGGCTTGTCGTGGCTTCATATGCCTTATAATCTAACTTAAGACTAGGACAGCCACAACATCCAGTCAACGGCCATTAATTCATCACTGTAAATGGGTTAGCACACATTTCACCAATCATCATTTTTTCGGCCATGCCGTGAATCGAGCCCGGGACTCTTAGGTCAGTAGAGAGACAAGCTAACAACTGGCCTATGGTATCAGGTATGTATTTAAGCATGTAATCATATTCTTAATTTACTTATTAGTTCAAAATATATATTTCTTGGCTCGTATTAGTGAGTATAAAGGAACAAACACAAATATCAACATAATATGTTCTAATTTCTTCAATTGTGATTTATGTCGTTCAAAATGTTTATATTGCCTACCAGAATATTGCATGAGCCAAAAATAAATATGAATACGAGATTTCTATTTTAAAAGAAATGACACTAAATTTTTATGAAGATAAATTAAATCAGTTAATTAATTTTATTAATTTACCATATAGTTTGTTATTTTCAATCTGTAATATATAAGGAGTTGTTTAGCTTTTATATATAACAATGATTATTTTAGGCTTTAAATTAACCAATTTAATTGAGAATGTTTTAATTTATTATTTATGATTTTTATTGATTTAATTTTTTATTAAAATAATTTTAAATAATGATTTAATTAGTATAATAAAAATGTATACATTTTATTGTACATTTTCCTTAGCCATTTTCAATAAATAAAGACGTTAATTATTATAAATAATTGTTAAGCCTATTTTTAAAACACTTTTTTTTCAATTAAAGTACGCTTAATCGTTATTTGCCTATGTAAGTACACTGTCGGTAGAAATATATATAGATACCATCTTAAAAAAATCAATTTGAATATTTGGGTGGTATAGAAATCAACAGACAAACACCACTTCCTATATTAATTTTATCAGAATAAATGAAAAAAAAATTCAGGCTTGTTTCCAGCTAAATCCTGGAGATAGATTTGTTTCACTATCACATTTCTTTCTCCATGTATCATGTATAAGAAAATAAAACAATCGATTATAACGTGGTGTGGAAAACTTAATTATCCTGACAGTGGTGATTTATTAGTGGACTGTGGTAGTGAACAGATTCTGAGTTTTAGCTCTCATAACGAGTTATATAACAGCTTTCTCTATCCTGCTTGAGAAATAATGAAAGCAACCCTGCTCAACTTAAGATACTTTTATGATAATTAAAAAACTTTAATCTATAATTAATTAATTTTGTAAAGATATTTCAAGATAAACTTTATGACGTTCCGGGTTCTATCAGCCTTCAATGCCTACTCTAATTGGAATGAAATAGTAACGTTTATTATCGCTCTTACCTTGATTCGTGTGAGGAGCGTCTCACTAAATGGAACCAACGGCCTGCCTCACTGCAAGACTACACAGCTAACACTGATTCCAAGAGCTGAGGTTGAGTGCTTCATGATCGCGGAACACTCCCTCTCTTCTCTCGTGTAGTACATAAAACTTCAACTCTTCCACTTTCACCGGTCGTACGTTGTCTACCCAGCTATAGTCTGGTCGAGAGGATATGGACTTCGTCATATAGTGGGCTTGGCTGTGCTCAAGATCATCATGGCAATGCGCCCCTATGCCTCTGGATATACTTCAATTCAAAGCGGGTCAAAGACGAAATCTTCGCGTGGGGCCAAAGCAGTGGATGTAGGTGCGGTCCCATGCCAGGATTACGATCAACTTAACGTTAACTTAACATTCACGTAATGTAAAGGTTATTCTAGTGTTTTTAATGGAAGCCAACCTGATGTATTTGGCAACTCTTACGTGACGTTCAATTGATGTAAGAGTTGTCCAGAGATCAATTTTCACGTTATTTTACGTGAAGTAGGCTACCGTGTGTTCCTGCCAGCCAATCATGTTGCGAGCAGCGTCAATGGTTATTTAGTATTTAATTTGTTTGTTTATGGGTTTATGGTGTGCAGACTTCTTCATTATAGTTTTTACGTGGCTCGCGAACACTAGAACGCCGTAGCCTCTTGTTACATATTATTTTATGAATCCAGTGAAGCTTTAATTGCAAGTACTTGCAGCCTAATCAGCCCTACATGCTTGAGTTTCATTTTAAGTAAACAATTTGTTTTCAAACACTCTAAATTCAATGTCTGTAATTTGCTCGAATTGTTACGTAACATGAATCCTGATCACACAATAGGTTTCTTTACTTTACGTGAATGTTAAGTTGACCGTGATCCCGGTATCAAACGCTAATAACCAGGTTAAGGAAGATGATAATATCTAGGATATTGATTGCCATTATTAATGTTAGGATGAGTATGTCTCGTGGTATAACATTTTTATTGGATACCTAATATATTTATCCACCACCACAATTTTTCATAATATTTTGGGCAAGTTTATTATTAAGTGTTAAGATTTATTTAATACTTGTAAGAATTTCCAAAAAAATCTAATATAAAATTTAAAAAGAATATATATTTTATTCAATTTTATGTTGCGCCTTTGATATTTTTCTTTTCTTTTTTATATCATGAATAAATTTAAACTTTACAATGTACCTTAAACTTTATAAATGTTGCATACAAATAGTAATTGTAAATAATTTTTTGAGATATTTAGAATTTATGAAGAAGCTACGTCACAAAAGAGACATGTTGAATTTTAATGGTGCATTCATTTTTAATGTATCTAGTCAACATCATTCGGTAAACCATTGCAAGTTAACATTCATTTTAATAAATCATTTTTAGACATCTCTAATGTACAGTAGTACGCGTGAGCAGTACCTGTGAGCAGCCAATAATTTCAGGGGAGATTTGGTGGGCACATCCCCCAATTGCCGGAGGCTAGAAAAAATTCTAAATGACAAACAGTTCTAGAAGCAGCTGAATAATTTTTTTATGGCATCATAATCCCATAACTGCCGAAGGCTAAGAAAAATTCTAGATATTAAACACCTTTAAAAGCTATCCGAAGTGTTTTCATGGCACCACAACCCCCTAAATGCCGAAGGCTATGAATATTTATAGATATTAAGCACCTCTAGAAGCTATATGAAGCGTTTTTTATGGTAACATAACCCCCTAACTGCTGAAGGCTAGGAGAATTTCTAGATATTAAACACCACTAGAAGCTCTCTGAAGTGCTTTTTATGGTAAAAAAAAGCCCCCTAATTTGTACTTGTATCTTAATTTTGATATTATTTGAACCATAAATAAAGCCATGTATATTTTGTTCATAAAATTTCGGGTGAGTGGGGTTGAACTCCCAAAACCCCCCTGGCTACGGCCCTGCTTGTGAGTGAAAATAAACCTTTAGAACCTAGTTAGGCCTATACCTTCAAGACAAACTGACAGTTGCATCCCTGGCAGGATATACCTCTGAAATGTGAATCCTGTTTGAGGTATACATAGCAGATGGTTTTCACACAGTGAAGATTTCTCTTTACTATATTTTAGTGTTTTTGTTCTCTTTCAAATCCTTTTCTTTTCGACTCAGCTATTAGAGGTAGGCCCACAACCAAATTGAAAAGTACAGCTCAATGTTTTATACTACTTTTTTTTCAACCAAAGGTATTATGATCCCTAGCGACATAACTCTACTATTAATAATGTAGATAAATTACTTTAAAACGATATAAAAATAAGGATGTAATATTAATTCGAAGCATTTTAGTTGAAATACTTAAAAATATTTAATACTATCCCGATTTTTAGGGACAGTCCTCGAAATGTGAAGTCAAATAAATTTAAATAAATTGAAGCAAATTGAAGTTTATATGAATCCGGTAAAAATGTTTTAATCAAGTCAGTTTCTAAAAAGCGCAAATATAAAATCTGGCAAAAAAGTGCATATCACCATAGCCAATGATGAGAAGGCCCTGTTTCACAATAATTCAGACTTTTTCTTAAATTTTGGATCTAGCTGATCCTAGGCTAATTCACTACTTCCATCTACCCAGATCCTAACACTTTCATTATTAACAATATTATTATTTATCTAAGGTAGGATATAAATATAGATTTAATTTTCCTACTTGATGTATATTTTTTCTAAATATAAACTGTACGTTCTTATCTATCAATAACTAGCAAACTCTTGCGCAAATTTCGAAATACTTAGATGAAAGTAGAGAAACAAATAGAAAATAATATTATTTTCTTTAATAAAGACTTTGTTTAAACTAAAGAAAATAAATATTTTTCTCGAATGAATAAAACACAAAGATACGTACATTTTAGTTTTCAAGAGACGTTCTGTAGATGCATCTAGTGGGGAGAAGGGCTGTAAATGAGTGGGGTAATTTTTCCGTAGAAGTGTCTGTGGAGGGAGAGGGGCGGAGGGGGTGTAGAGGGATTTTTCCGGATAAGAGCCCTTTTATGCAGGCGTTTTGTGCCGCGTGACACACGGCGGCAAAAGCCGTCGCGTTTTCTAAGTCACTGGGAACAAATGAGTCCTTTTATGCTCTGCCGTCCGAAAAACTTGCCGTCACGTTTTGTAAAACGCCAGCGGCAAAAGCCGCCCGAAATAATCTAAGTACATGGCATCTTATGGGTCAATTTATGCAAATGCGCCGCTTGTCTGCTCTCCGTTGTCTAGACACCAGAGTTGCCAACCCATGGCTAGTAAATAATATTGGTCCAGTTGCCTGGAGGTTTACAAATAGAATTATTTTGTCATTTGAATAATTGATATTTTTATAATTTTTACTAAAAAAATAATTATTTGTACTTTGCACGTTTTAAAGATGAAATCAAGAAAAATAAAGTAATTTAAAATACAACTATCGGAGAAGTACAAAACCAGAAGTATAAAGAAAAGTCACTGGATAGAAAGAAGTGTGTTATGTGTTTTTCCATTCAAAAATTGTTTTGAAAAAATTGTTTTTGTCATCTTTTAATTTTTTTAGAGGTTACGAAATGCCCCATATTCAAATCTTGCAAAGTTGATGGGATGAACATCCAATTTTCTTTCCCTTTTTTCAATGAAAGGTGACAATACCCCAAATAGATGACGCGCGGATACATCTTACACTCCCCAACTCAAAGGTATTGGCAGCACTGAGACGATTTATTCTCCCCAAATGCCGCGTGCATAAAATGAACCTTCAAAACGCGATGGCTCTTGCCGTCGTGTGTCGCGCCGCACAAAACGCAATGGCTCTTGCCGTCGTGTGTCGCGCCGCACAAAACGCGATGGCTCTTGCCGTCGTGTGTCGCGCGCCGCACAAAACGCGTGCATAAAAGCAGCCTAAGGTTTCAAGGAGTCCCCCACCAGAAAATGGACTCCAAAGCCCAAGCTGTTCCAGACATGCGTCTTGGGAGGATGGGGGGCAAGAGGTCCAAGAGATACGTCTGGGGGAGGTTGGTGACCTTTTCTACTTCCGGTAAACATTTTTATCGTTTAAATTTAATAACGGTTGTACAGTGCATCTTCAGGTCAACACATTTATATTAAATTCCTCATTTATCAATTTAGACGCATAAAATAAGTCAAGATTTGGGACTGACATAAATATACACTTTAATTTTAAAGATATATATTGATTATATTCAAGTATAATAATTAATTGTTCGAAACATAGCAAGTAGTTTGCCCTTCACCATAAGTTGGGTGATATTGTTTTCTGACTTTTTTTTTTTGTCACCACGTCTTGGCACCCGTTCGGGATGTACACACGTATACTAATTACGATAGTATTTTAGGGATAAATAAGGATGAATTTAGGAACTGTAGCCACATTTTCGTGGAAGGAAAATAGAAAACTAATTAAAGTTAAGACTTAGATAGAAAATTCAGGAATAGCTATAATAAAATATATAGATTTATAATTTAATGAATTAGATAGTTTTAAAATTAGTAGATGAATTCAGTGCTATAATATTCAAAAGATTGATTATATTTTGCTTTTAATGAGCAACAAAATGTCAAATATAAAAAATTATTTTAATAAATTGATATAACATCATCAACTGAATTAAAATATGGGTTGACGACAAGTCTAAAATACACATATAACTTTAAAATATTAGTTACAAAACTTGGATACAATAAATCGATGACAAAAACAAAGTTTAAGATTAACAGTGATGTAAAATAGATTATAAAATTAGAATTAGTAAGTTAGCATTTCTCAATGAAGTTTAAATAATGTAGTTAAGTGATCTTGTACAACGATTTGAGGAATATAATTATTTTAATTTTAAGGCTATGTATGAAATCTAAGTCTTATCTTGTTACAGTCCCATTACTCCTTGTGATTATCAGCCATTAGAAGGATGCTGATTTATAATCTTCTGACATGTTTCGGTATATAAAATACCATAATCATGGATTCAAAGTCGTTGTGCGAGACACAAAGTGTTGTCACGACAGAGAGATGAAAAACTAATTCATTAAATTATAAATCTATATATTTTATTATAGCTATTCCTGAATTTCCTATCTAAGCCTTAACTTTAATTACTACCACTCCTTACTTTAAACTACTTTAGAATTTTCTAAAATGTTATCAAATAGAAAACTAGTTTAAAAAGACACCCCCATTTCATTCGTTCAGGATTAGAACCCCGATCTCTCCATCATCGGCAGTTCAGTATATTGTGAGAGTGACGCCATAGACCATTCGACCACCAGTGTGGGATCTTTTCTCCTCTATTAATATTGTAAACCTTCAAAAGGGTGGGTTTTTGTTTAGTTGTTTTTCGCACCCCATCTCACTACCATTTAAGTCTGTGCGTATTTAGCCGCGCTAATGGGGTAGGTATGAATAGGATGCCCCTCTCCCCTCTCATGTGTGCCTATCAGTGTCAAGACGGGTTTCGCACGAAGATGGATATTTGACTGTGTGGGCTCGTAATCGATGTTCGGCTTTTGTTTTACGATTTTTAATGTACCACTATGAGCTACTACAAAATGTGATGTTGATAAGAAGTACTAAAATATATAAAAGAATCTACAAGACTATTTAGAAGCTTGTGGCAGAACGAAGCATTGCAAGGAATGCTTAACCAATGGTTTGACTGACCTCTAGGTTGCCCGACGCAGACATGAATCCCGGTACCTTGGGACTCGAACGGTAGCCCCTCAGCACTCGTATTAGGCTATCCGGCGTCCTAGCCCACGTAGCTCCCAAAATGGGCAGAGTGACCCTCCTAGGTTCGATGGTTAATTGTCAACCCAGTTAGCTTGAAAACATTACTATTAATAATACAACTTGGCCTGATTGCCAAAAGGAATG
>CABFWB010000202.1:372968-384359 GCA_902151455.1 Timema bartmani
CCGACACTCTGTTTATGTTGTCAGCGCATAGGCTATGTTCTATTGTTTACTAACTAATCAAACACTTTGCAATACTCGTTTTGTCACTTACAATCCACAAGATAACAGAGGTTAAACAAACACACGCCTCAATTTATGCCGTGTTTATTAAAAGGGTAATCTTAAAATAAAATGTATCCACATTTGCATGGAGGAAAATCTATAAGCCAAACCACCTTCAGTACAGCCGGTATGAATTCAAGCTATGATAGTCTCATCACCAGAATTTCCTTCCGGGGGTGGGGGGCTCATTCTTCAAATTTTGTCCGAAGACGGCGGTCATCTCAAGACTAAAGAGCGGGGGAAGGGGGCGGATGAATCTGACCTGCACGGAGAGAAAAATATACCAAAATTTCTTACAAAAATATATTGAAGTAGAACTATTCTTGCATTCTCTAATAATTGTTGTACTTTTTATGACTTTTAATAGGAAATGACTACTTAGGAGACTTAGGCTGTAAATCAAATGACTTTTTTCTCCAGTGCTGCCAAACGTGATAACTATAAGCTAATCGCACAGCGGCTGGTTTGAAATTACATGAAAACAACGAAACACATTTGAAGGAAATAATGGGATGAATTTATACTCTTGAAAGCAAAATTGTAGCTTACACGGAGTTTATCAGTAAATTTTCGTTCAAGATAATTTTACAATTTTAATCTTTTTATAATAATCTTTAATTTTTGTTTAGATTTGGGGGGGGGGGGCACAGCCCCATAAGCCCCCCAGGCCCCAGAAACATGCCTGATGAGCTTGATGCCTTATTCAACGTGCCCACCTGTGCTGGTAATGCACTAAATTACTTCCAAGATATTTATAGCTAAAAGAGCTCATTGAATGAAACTTTATTTAGTAAATGGCCTTGGTTATATGTTTGAATATGCGTTAAACAAAGGTGTTTTTTGGTGGTATTCAAAGACGCACTAATATACTTGATATTAATCATATTCTTGATAAAAAGGATTCCTTTTCTTTCCAAGGTTATTGTTTAACATTTATAATGGAAATTATTTTAAAGACTTTGGCCAAGCCTAGCCCCCCTCTCCTCTCCTCCTATAAATAATATATTTTTAAATTAATTAGCGTATGCGCAAACTTTCAAACATGAGCTATTCATAAAAACAACACATTCTAAAGATGGCGTATCCAAAAGTGATGATGAAAAACGACAGTTTATTGGAATCCATGAGTTTTATCGATGACAAAATCAAACCCAGGCAGTAATTTTATTTTAAATACAGTAACTTGCACTGATTGTAATATTTTCGTTTTTATGTTTGACGTTTCAATGAATCTTGGGTAAAGAAAGATTCCCAACTTTCCGCGAGCGTGTTAAAAGCTGCACCACTAAGCGGTGCTGACTTATTGTACTGATTTCAAATTTCAGCGTACGTGTGAATTCGCCTTTAGACATGGTGACCATCGACTCAGGAAACTAAAAAATAATGAGAAACCTAGAAAGCCTAACGTCTTAAACTATGTTATCACTGATGTGGGTAGTTCCAAAACTAAGGTAAATTAAATTCAGGAGCTTTGTATAGTTACTTAGGAATACTAGTGGACAAGGCAGTAGCCAAGGGGAGGTTTGGGGGCTTCAAACCTCCACCTCCCCTGAAATTTGACCAAAAAAACTACCTTATTTACAATTTAGACAAAACAATAATATACAAGTATATATCTTGTCACCACCATTTTAATGTTTGCTTGTCTAGAGATAAGTAAAGTGTTATAAATACTGTGACGTGTGAATGCTTTTAGTTTTGTGAGTGGAGTGAGTTAGTGTAGTGTAGTGTAGACTAGTGTTAATTAAGTTAGTTATCGTGATGGTTAAACTGGTTTACTGATTCTGATCCTGGGTGCTAACTTTTGTTTATTAAAGTTAGCACTATGAATTCCAGTAAACGAAAAAAAAAATAAGGTCCTCTTTCGTTTTTAGTAGGAAAAGTCCTTTAGAAAATACAGTGTGTCACGTAAAAGTGGCCCTGCTCCAAACGTACTCGTATGGAGGAAAGGACAGCAAGATATTACCGTAATATTCAAGGTCAGTCGTACCCACCTGGACAGTGTCGGTGCAGGAAAGATGCTCATTTTCCATGCTACTGTGCACGTTTATAGTGCATGGATTTGGAATACTTTAACGTGG
Organism: Timema bartmani; assembly: GCA_902151455.1. Classification (NCBI taxonomy): domain Eukaryota; kingdom Metazoa; phylum Arthropoda; class Insecta; order Phasmatodea; family Timematidae; genus Timema; species Timema bartmani. The sequence continues at coordinate 375,152 of CABFWB010000202.1, forward strand.
GACACCCTGTACGAACATATTTGTTTGTGGCATGAATTGATAATATTATACTATAATATTAGTGTTGATTTATATGTATTAATATTATATATTAAATACGAATGCTGCCGATCACATGATTTAACGTATGTGAAAACTGTTTCAAGTTACTTTTGTAAGGGGTAAGGTGTCAGACTTCTGTGCTGAGGGTCTGGGGTTCAATCCTCGGTCCGGGCATAGATTTATCTGAATGCCAAACCCTTCCTTCACCTCTGACAAGACGTGTATTAATCACAGCTTGTGAATGTGAGGAATGCCAGGCCTCCACCGTGGTTCGGATTCCACGTTAAACTGTAGGTCCTCCATTTCATCTCACAATCACCCTACCATTACACATTAGCGTAAGTGCGTATAACCCGAACGGGTAGTAAGACGCGGTGCTAATAACAATAATAATAATAATAATAATACTTTTGTAAGAGTCAAACAAGTGTCTTCCTATGTGAATCTGACTGTAGGAAGGGTTGTCAGAATAGCTGGGCTACTAAGAAGGGTGCAAACTGTTCAAACCCCTGACTCCTTCCTGTCATCGTTCACCCTTTTCGATACCACCGTGTCTCTTAGATATAAAATCAAAGTCTTCAATACATTCGGTCATGTTGAAAATGTATTTATTTGAATAGTGTAGAGTTTTGGAGTATGTGATTAGAAATAATTCAACCTTTTATCCAAGCAAAAAATATTAAATCTACAATTTTATTATAGAAAGAAGAAATCATCTTTAGAATTATCCAAGTTGGGTCAATGGTGGTGAAACTTTATTTATGTAAAGGAGGTGGACCATGGAGGTGTACCTTGTTTAGCCAAAAATGGGGTTTTGAAGGGCTTGCCCTCCTTCTCCCAAGCCTAAGTAATTGCATAGACCCCCTCCCCTGGCAAACGTTTGTCAATTGGATGCCGCTATAGGAGAGGTCTTCGCCTGGAATATTTTCGGATAATATACTTCTCTAGAATCTATTTGGAATGGTATTACCTCGTATAATTTTAAAATTAATATTCAACTAGAATATATTTAGAACGCTCTTCACATGATATATTTTTTTAACTCGATGTCTTTTTAAACTATATACCCGCCTTGGTGGCGTAACTAGCTAATGTGATGATTTCGTGTTGAGCTAGACTTCTGAGGACAAGGAGATCGAGGTTCGAATCTTCGTTGGGTAAACTGAGGATGGTTTTCCCTAAATGGTTTTCCACTCTCCACACGCAAATGTAGATTCACTTCCTTTAAATTCAACCTTCCCAATTCCTAACCCATTAGCGTGATTAGTAGTTAAGCGTGTAACCCGAACGGCTACTAAGACGTGGTACTAATATTGAATACTTTATGGATTATTTAAAGTTTTTTTAGACGTATTATGTTTAAAAATATAAGAAAGGAGTGAAATAAATCTATAAAGAGGGTGGGGGGGAAATTAATTCTAGGGATAAAACTATTTAAAAGGTTTTAAAAGGCTCAGCCACCACTTATACCTTTGCCACCAATCATAACATTATTTAAGAAGTGTTCAATATACATTTTCAAACTTCCAGAGAGAAGATGGGGCTATATAAGTTTCTAAATGTTAAACACATTTTGGTATTACTTAAAATATTTAATCCCTGCCAATCTCCAGATAATTCCAGAGTCACTTAGTATTTGAAATTTGTCTTTGCCTGTGGCAGTTGAAAGGCTGTGGCCCCCGAACTAGACCCNTCCGAAATTTTGGCCTAACTACGGCCTTGTTAGTGAATAGTGGGGGTTTAATTTAACTTTCATATATTGTGAGAATGATGCCTTAGATTGCGTGACAACCGGTGCGGCTAGCTTCAAAACAAATTAACTTAGAAAGCTGAAATTGTCCGTGCGTACGAAGTGAAATGTGAGGATGTAAAGCTGTTTTTTCTCTTAACAATATGAGCCTGAAGTAGTAGATCACGCGAATACCAATTTGTGATGTTAAGAGGTATTCAATACTGTTCAACCCGATTCCGTGGCCACGTGGTCTAACGCGCTACTCTAGTAGCAGTAGACTAACTGCCGATGACGGGGAGATTGAGGTTCGAATCTCGGTCGGGTGTACTAAGGGTGGTTTTCCCTAAATAGTTTTCCATGCTCCCTCCACACAAATTCAGGTGTACTTCCTTTAAATATAACATTCCTAATCTATAAAACCATTAGCGTAAATAGTACATAAGCGTATATTCCCGACGGATAATAAGACGCAGTGCTAAAAATTATATATATATATATATATATATATATATATATTAGGGCCTATACAACGTGTATCTAAAACATTGCATCTAACTTTGGCAGGCTATTTCTTGGGTGAAAGTAGAATAATTCACATCAGCAACCTAGGCTCCATCTTTAATAATAAGGGTGGTATACACCCCTAAAGATAGAGCTAAAAACGACTGTTGTGTGAAATATTATGAAAACTGATTAGGGTATTACAACGAATATTTGTATACTACTTATTGAAACCTTGATCGTTAATAAACTAAATGTGCTGTTACCGTTACCCACCTCCATAATGTAAAAAAGGGGGGTTGTAACACTTTTTTCTGCAATAAAATATGTAAGAGTAAGTATTGACAATTTTGACTTAAGATTACAAAAAATGGAGTAAAAATTAACAAAAAAGGTGTCTTGGAGAAACTGTCTAGCTTTCCCCGTTTCCGAGATAATCACACAAGTTTGAGCTCCGAGACAAATGTATCTAACACAACTAGCAACACAGCTATACTGGCTCCCTACTTGGAAGGAATTAACACTTGTCTTTGAAGTCACACATGCATGATTATCTCGGAAACGGGGAAAGATAGACAGTTTCTTCAAGATACCTTTTTTTGTTAGTTTTTACTCCATGTTTTGTAATCTTAAGTCAAAATCGGTAATACTTACTCTGACATATTTAAATGCAGAAAAAAGTCTTAAAACCCCCCCTTTTTTACATTATGGAGGTGGGTAACGGTAACAGCACATTTAGTTTATCAACGATCAAGGTTTCAATAAGTATTCGTTATAATACTCTAAGCAGTTTTCATAATATTTCACACAACAGTCGTTTTTAGCTCTATCTTTAGGGGTGTATACCGCCCTTATTATTCAAGATGGACCCTAGGTTGCTGATGTGAATTATTCTATTTTCACCCAAGGAATAGCCTGCCAAAGTTTGATGCAATGTTTTAGATACACGTTGTATATTGATTACTATCAACTTTTTTTTTTAGCGACGTCTTAAGGCCGGTACACACAGAATGCTAAGCTAAGCTAAGATTTGCTCTGCTAACGCTTGAGAATAATAGCGGACTATACATTTAAATATGTTGGTTCACACAGCAAGATAAGCTAAGCTATGCCTTACTACACCACGCTTTGTTTTTTTCTATTGCTGGCTGGGCAATTTTCCATCTACCATCTTGAGACATCTTACGTTGCGCATGCGCATAACGCAGCTTGGGCTCCGTGTTGAACAGACGCAGTGCTGGTTTAGTGTAGTGAAGATAGATTTATTATTATTATTATTATTAGCATCGCGTCTTACTACCCGTTCGGGTTGTACGCACTTACGCTAATGTGTAATGGTAGGATGATTGTGAGATGAAATGGAGGACCTACGGTTTAACGTGGGATCCGAACCACGGTGGAGGTCTGGCATTCCACACATTCACAAATTGTGATTATCTTATTATCCAAGTCTTATCAGAGGTGAAGGAAGGGTTTTTCAATCAGATAAATCTGTGCCGAGACCGAGGATCCAACCCCGGACCCTCAGCAAAGAAGCCTGACACCTTATCCCTAGACCACCCGGTCACCCTTGAAAATAACTAAAGAAGTGTAGAAGTTTTGTTTTTAGTTTGTTCCACGTGTATTTAAGTAATATTCTATTTAGGTTTTATATTTAATAAATGTTTCTACATTAAAGTGGAAGCGTTAATTAAACAAGTCAAACCTCCACTAAATTTTCTTCATCTTCCAAAACAACTGCTAACAGCAGCACCTTTACTTCCTCAGTACTTTAACCTGAACTCAAACAAGACATTTTGTTGAACGCCATCATAACTAAACTTCACTGGAGCAGATCAGAAAGAAACAACACTGAATTCTGGAGTGAAATGAGGGGTCATTGCTTAGATTAGCTTAGCAATGAGTGTGAAACCAAACTGAAAAAGTCTTAGCATAACACAGCTTAGCTTAGCTTAGCATTCTATGTATATCGGCCTTTAGCACCCGTTTGCGCTATATGTACACATAAATTTGTGCCATCTTGTGCCCATTCGGGTCATTTGGCATGACCTGGCTTGACTAGCGTAGTGATTAGTCAGGCGTCGTCACCGTCCAGGACCCAATAATCATGGTAATTAATTGATTGACACGATCCGTGGGTCTTTATAGTTAAACTTTATTGATCACAATTACATACCCCACCATATTTAACAGTGGTGACATTCTGAACAACATTCATTTTAAATTAAAATTCACAATATAACATGAACAAAACAACAGCATAAATTACCTAGATCTAAACATTTCTAAGACCAAAAGTAGTACATTTAAAAATAAGATTTATAGGAAACCAACCCATACTGATGCCATCATACCCAATGATTCTAAACATCCCACAACTCATAAATTGGCAACTTTCAATAGCCTAACTTATAGACTACTCCATATTCTACTCTCCAAAAAAATTATAAAACAGAACTCAACATCATCAAACAAATCGCCACTACTAATGGGTATTCACACTCCATAATATATAAAACATTTCTTCAGAAACAAAAATCCCAAATGGATTTAAAAAAATATATATAACCTCACAAATATTTCAAACAACACTAATCAACCTAAATGGATAAAATTTTACTATGGAATGCAGTCTGGGGATGATATAAATGGTACTAATGGATGGAGGGGGCATCGAACCTAAATTTGAAAGCAGTTCTGACGCATGGTGGAAATAAATATGTACCAGTTCCTCAAATTCATGCCACTGGCTTGAAGGAAACTTATGGTAGTATGTCAAAGATTCTGAGTGCAATAACGTACAAAGACTACCTACTATTGGCATGTGTTTGGTGATCTTAAGGTTATTGGAATACTTACAAGTCAAAAGAGAGGTTTCACCAAATATTATTATGTTCTATGTCTGTATTCAGCTATGCAACAGAAAAGCCTATATATTGTGCAACAATGCGAAAAGAGAAGCGAATATTTACCCGGAAGAAGTAATGTAAATATGTTCCACTGGTTGAACCACACAATGTTCTTTTTCCACATTTACATATAAAACATGATCTAGTTAATACTTTCATTAAGGCCTTAGATAAATTAGGAAGTGTATTAATCTATCTTGGATACGTTTACACCAATATAACAGATGCTAAACTGAAAGTGGAAATTTTCATTGCGCTCCAAATAAGGACACTTCTGAAAAATGATATATTTGTGACTGAGCTACGTGATACTGAAATGACAGAATGGCTTTCGTTAAAACAGTTTTGCATGGATTTCTTGAAATCAGGAAAGAAGATCAAATATGAATCACTGGTGTAAACTTTAGTACAATGCTGACAAGACGTGTATAAATCACAACTTGTAAATGTGTGGAATACCAGACCTCCACCGTGGTTCGGATCCCACGTTAAACTGTAGATCCTCCATTTCATCTCACAATCACCCTACCATTACACATTAGCGTAAGTGCGTATAGATCGAACGGGTAGTAAGACGCGGTGCTAATAATAATTTACTACAGTCCTATAAAGATATGGGAAACTAAATGTTTTTTAAAATTAATTTTCTACCTTCACATTTTTTTCCTGGTAATTTGGGAGCTGTGAAAGATTAGCGAGTGGAACACTTTCATTAAAACATATCCATAATGGAAAAGTTTTAACAAGGTCACGATGAAAGATTACTGTTGGTTTCTTAAGAGTGAATGCAAAACGAACTTAAAAACTATTCGTGGCGATCATTTTTAAATATTATATAGAATGTACGTACGTACAGTACATATTACCTTGCATGATAAATAAATTGATAAAATTGTAATTGTATTTTAACATGAAAAAAGTTCATAATGAAGATTTCATATTATATGTATAGTTGTATAGTCCTAAAATTGGGTAATTCATTTTTTTAAATTGAGTATATCTTTAATGCAGACGCGAAACAAAAAATAGGGTTTTTTTTTTTAAATCAACACATCAATTTCCTTTAGAAGCAGCCACTTATGTCACGTAGGTACGGATTTTTTTTATTGGCTAGTGTTATTAAATTCAGTGAGCGTTGCACAATAGGATAAAGATTTTTTTGCGTCTTTATTTTTTAATTATATTCGTTTGGATGTGAAATTACTGATGCTTACAAAAAATGACACAGCAATGTGAACTACGTCATATTATGGAACATTTTAACAGTTAAAAAAAAAAAAAGATTAATGCTCAGAAAAATTATCACGAATTTTCATTGCCTGTAGTATTTGTTGTAAACGTTTAATAATCTCTTCATGGCCAACCACCATAGACACAGCTCTGAATGCCATCAGATTTTAGAAGTACAGTACTCCTTTTGTGATAGTAAAACTTCCCTTCTACGTACCATGGAAGGGTCTCTTGAGTCCATGCACGAATAAAATATTGTGGAGTTGATTACTTTCTGCTTGCGGCTAAATGTAGCCAGTGACTTATGAGATAGAGCTATGTACACCTGTAAGGTTTTCTAGCCTGACTTAATTATTATTATTATTATTAGCACCGCGTCTTACTACCCGTTAGGGTTATACGCACTTACGCTAAATGTGCAATGGTAGGGTGATTGTGAGATGAAATGGAGGACCTACAGTTTAACGTGGAATCCGAACCACGGTAGAGGCCTGGCATTCCTCACATTCACAAGTTGTGATTAATACACGTCTTGTCAGAGGTGAAGGTAGGGTTTGGCTACCAGATAAATCTGTGCCGGAACCGAGGATTGAGCCCCGGACCCTCAGCACAGAAGTCTGACAACTTACCCCCTAGACCACCAGGTCACCCTGACTTAATTCTATTAGTCGAACGTGAATTAAGGCTATCTTTGCATTTGCTTTAACAAAAACATTTTTAGTCAAAATATTTAAAATATATTGCTTCAGTTGATACGTTTAGTTTAATTTTCTATATAAATTAATATCAAAAGTTCTTGAATGTATGTCATGAGCAAAGTAGCATTTGAACATACACTTTTTAAATAAAGAAAAAAATATCTCACTTTCGATTACCGTGATGTCCATGGCAAATTCTCAAGAATTGTTGAGATCCCTAAGTGAAGCTAATCAAACTAAACCGATCTACCGGAGTTATATTTAATTTATTTAAAAAAAAAATTGTTGTTGTGAAAACGGTAAAAATACGAACCTTATCTTGCGTTATCTTCCACCCTACCTTAATATAAGAGGGAAAATGATAATAGATACTGCAGCGATATTCGCTTGAAAGATGAGTGGGGAACCATGTATGGTGGTGGTATTTGTTTATTATAAGACTGTACATGCTTTTATTTCGGTCTCCATGTCTTTCTATCCGTACGAAATAGTAGTCTGAATGTAAATGCTTTCGGAATATGGGTAAGGAAGGTATTATTTATAGGGAGTATACCTACATTACTCACCTCAATGGCCGCATGGTCTAAGGCGTTACTCTCGCAGTAGACTGGACTGCCGAGGACGGGGAGGTCAAGGTTCTAATCTCAATTGGATGTATTGAGGGTGGTTTTTCCTAAATGTGTTTCCACTCTCCCTCCACGCAGATCCGGGTACACTTCCTATAAATATAACCTTCCTCATCCCTAAAACTATTGGTGAAATTAGTAAATATGCGTATAACACAAATGGGTAGTAAGATGTGGTGCTATAAAATATATATATATATATATCTGTGGGAGGGAGAGTGGAGATTCGTTGAGGAATATCACCTTCAGTGCACTCGACCGAATTTTTTTTTCTCAATTTTATTTTTAATATTAAAGCTCAAGTTCCCTTCTACCAACCTTAAAACACTATTACTCCAAACGTCGTCAAAGCCTCCTTTGAGGGACATTTTGATTTTTGATCCAAGTGGGGTCAAAGTTTCTTAGCTTTTGCTAGGTGCGAAATCATTTTAGGTATTCAGACAGGCGTTCAGTGTTCACTTTAAGTCAGTTGCTTGGTTCTAAAATCCTTTAATCTGTGTTAAGTGCATAGAAACCACAACATAATACTAAGAGACAAACTGTACCTCAGTATGGCATACTTATTTCTACCCTACAATAAAAGTTTTATGTTTTTTAATTCTCACTGAAAATCTTGTTTTTATTAATGTTTTGGATAGTAATACATGTAGTTCCGGATAGCTTGGATGGTTATTTAGAGCTCGTCTCATCCTACGAACAGCGTGTAACATAGTTACGATAGGTAGGTTATAGGGCCTACAGCTCAAACTAGGCGCCGCATAGGTGTGTGGTTTTATGTAGTCGTAATTAGAAAAAAATTGGAATTTAAACCAGTTAAACCATTTTACAAGATTTTTTAAATGTGCTCAAATTAAAACACATATATTTAAAAAATTAAATTGCTCTCAATTTCACTCATATTTTTGGTCAGTGAATCTTACTACTCGGTGACCTGGTGGTCTAGGGGTAAGGTGTCAGATTTCTGTGCTGGGGGTCCGTGGTTCAATCCTCTGATTGCCAAACCCTTCCTTCACATCTGACAAGACGTGTATTAATCACAACTTGTGAATGTGTGGAATGCCAGGACTCCACCGTGGTTCGGATTCCACGTTAAACTGTAGGTCCTCCATTTCATCCCATAATCACCCTACCATTACACACATTAGCGTAAGTGCGTATAACCCGAACGGGTAGTAAGACGCGGTGCTAATAATAATAATAATAATAATAATCTTACTACTCATTAGGGCTAGACGCATATGTACTAATTGTACTAATGTGCTAGGAATAAGGAAGGTTTAATTTAGATTAAGTGTACCCGCAATGGAGTGGAGAGCGAATGGAAAACAATTTAGGATAAACCACCCTTAGTACACCCGACAGTGACTCGAATCGCGATTTCCCCATCATCAAAATTTGTTGTGTTACCTACTTACTTATAGAATATGTTCTTTTACTTGTAATTTGTTTGTTATATATATATATATATAT
>CABFWB010000202.1:385300-395444 GCA_902151455.1 Timema bartmani
CATACATACATACATACATACATACATACATACATACATACATACATACATACATACATACATACATACATACATACATACATACATACATACATACATACATACATACATACATACATACATAAATACACATATACATAAAAACATAGGCCTACATACAAACGTACATAAATAGTGTTTTCTAATATTTTTTCTAACGAAAAGCTCTTACATTTATTAATTAGCTGTTGTTATTCCCTTGAGAATATAAACTTACATTTTTAGGGTCTATTAATGTTTAACTATGGTTATATACGTACTAATAATAGTGTATACATCTTTTTTGATCCGGCCCACCTGGTACTTACAACATCCTAATGTGGCCCTGGGAAACCCCTGGTTTAAATAACGTTATTAGTGGCTACAATATTATTATTATTATAAATATTATTAGCACCGCGTCTTACTACCCGTTCGGGTTACACGCACTTACGCTAATGTGCAAGGGTAGGGTGATTGTGAGATGAAATAGAGGACCTACAGTTTAACGTGGAATCCGAACCACGGTGGAGGCCTGGCATTCCTCAAGGCCTGGCATTCCTCACATTCACAAGTTGTGATTAATACACGTCTTGTCAGAGGTGAAGGAAGGGTTTGGCAATCAGCGGTTACAATATTATTTATTTCCGTAGATGAAAGTGGATCCAGTAAAATATAGCACTTAGGCATAACAACATGTTGTGTTGATGACATAAGTTCGTGTACAATATATTTTAGCAAATAAAAACCTGCTTCGATGGCCCCATGGTCTAAGGCGTGACTCTCGTATTAAACTAAACCACCGATGACAGGGAGTTCGGAGTTTGATCCCAGTCGGGTGTACTGAGGGTGCTTTTGACACGATCTCCACGCAAATGCGGGTACACTTTCTCTAAATTCAACCTTCCTCATCCCTAACTCATTAGTGTAATTAGTACATTGATAAGCGTAAAACCTGACAGGTAATAAGATGCACTGCTAAACAAAAAGTAAATAAAATTACATTTATTGTATTTTAAAAGGAATAGGTAGATTTGTGTGTGTGGAAAAAACTTGACAATAATCACCTTTGTGTCTACAATAATAAAACATAACATATGGAATTTTAGAATTCCTTCCTCTAGTCACTGTTTATTTCAAATTTGTTGATTTTAATAATCGAGTGAATCCAACACTTTCATTATGTGATAGTACAATCAAATGTCCAAAAAATTGCACCTTTTAAAAAATGTAAGGCTTAAATCCAAATCGAGTAATCTTTGGATGAAAGTAGTCTTTGATCTTGTAAATGTCAGTGTTATCACTCACTCTAAGGGATTTTTTACTCTGAATGATGTTCATACGAGTCCAATATTATTTGTGATGTGTCATGAAATGCAATTTCACATTATACCATTAGTATTAATATATATTATTAAAGTAGGAGTTAAGGTAACCAAATTTTACTTTTTATTTCAATGCCTTTGATTTATAGTATGGCAATCTCCCGTTTCATATTATATTATTTCCTTTTCACGCATCTAATTGATCCCCACCACAAAAGAGATTGTCACGGCCTCCGTGATGCTGGTGACGAAAATAAAAATAATATATTTATTTTGCAAGGCCTCCTAAGCTTGCTTCAGCATCAAGGCTTACAAGTTCACAATTTTTTGCAACGGTTTACCTGTCTGCAATAATACACTAAATATGATTTTATCTTTGATATTAGTTGAAAATAACACACAACTCTGAAGTCGAAATTACTTATTCTAACCAGAAAATATGAATGAAGCGTTGTTACTATAAGAACACTCTTAAGGTGCAGCAGAAGGGAGCGCAAGTATTTTTACAATTTTTATAGGATATATATTATTTGGCAAAAATAGATCAAATTTTTCTCCAGTAGCAACGTAGAGCTTATTTTTCTGCACATTAGAATATCAACAGATCTTGAATATCTGTCAAGTGTGTCCTGGAATTTTGTCAAAACTTTTTAAATAAAGAGAAAATATTTTGACCAAATTCCAGGACACCTTTGACAGATATTCAAGATTTGTTGATATTAGCATGTGCAGAAAACTTAACTCTATGTTGCTACTGGGGAAATATTTGATTAATTTTGGCCAAAAAAATGTAATGCTATAAAAACGGTAAAATTACTCGCGCTCCCTTCTGCCGCACCTTAAACAAGCATATAACACCTACAAATACTCAAATGAACATGAGTTAGACACACATAAGCCAACCTGGTCCTCCATCCTACTATCATCTGATCATTGAAACTAAATAGTAGCGAGCGTATAATTCGAACGGTCAAAAAGACGCTGTGCAAAAAAAAAAAAAAAAAAAAAAAAAAANAAAAAAAAAAAAAGCCAGACTAGTATATATATTAGACCGTGGTCTTTCTTCCGTCTTAATTTCTAATAGTCTTACAACTATATGGTTTGTCACTCCCGTGAAAATGAAATGAGGGTAAGAAATAAATTGACATTACAAACATCTTTATATTAAAAGACAGCGTGGTTCTTTTTAATATTTTATGATAGTTATGATAATAAATTAATATTAAAAATAGTTACAAATAATGCTTAGAGTGAAAAAGGTTTACAAAATATAATAGGCTTATGCATGAGCGTTTAGAGGTTAGAGTCATTTGCTTTAGCGTAAATAGACTAGTAGAAGTCTTTGTCGCTAACGGATTTTCATCCGTCTTGATTTTGAAATAATTACATAGGATAGTTGAGGAATTAATATTAAAAAACCTTTATTATAAGATGTTATAATAACTGTTAACTACAAGGATAATCTCAGACTTAAGCCTATGTGTTATTTTATCATAAATTATTGTTTGATTGTGTTTATTTTAACAAACAAGGGTTACTTTCTCTAATTGTATATCCTATTTATCAGTTGATATTGTATATTATTCATGTTTCTTGACCACTTGTTTAGCAATATTTAAAATGCACTAAGCCACAATTAAAATCTACTTCTACAATTATTTTTAATTTCTCAAAACATTATACTTGTAATATACATCACAAATAAATAACATGTTGTCATAGCTATAGCTCATTAAATATTAATATCACTAGTGATATTGAAACCTTCTGCTAGGTCATTGCCTAGCCTATTATCAATAATATAGTGTCAAAGTACTTATAACATCTTAAATTGGACGATGAAACAAATTTCAGTGACCAAACCAGAAGTGAGTCCAAAGCTTAAGGCTTACCTTTGAACAGATCTGAAAACGGTCTGGTTTCAGATTCACGGTAACTGTTCAGAATATTTTAGCCGCAGATATATAAGTCACTTGTTAATATGATAAAGATTATAAAGGCTGTTGATAGAACAAACAGTGTCATAATTTAATTACATGTTGGGTTAGAAAGTAGGCTACTCCTTAAATTGAAGCCGATACTAAAAAAATACCTATTTTCATTTAACGTTTCAATACTTTCTATTTTACAATGGAAAATACTCTTTAGTATATATAATTTTTTATATGGTTCAACTCACTTTTTTGTTTCATCACTTTCCCTTAAAATAAAAAGTGAGTCGTTTGTTTGTCCTACACTAAAGAAAGAAAGTCTAAATATGGAACGTTTTAGTTGGTTTTGATATACGTAACCATTCGTGGAGCTCGGTGCTTGGATTTTTGGTGAGCCAAGGCTTCGTTCTGCTTTTTACTACACTTTCTTTCCTCGTAGACTGTTGGCCCTCTATTACAGGAACACTTCGCGCTATATACAGTACTTCGTAATTGAGTGCTGGCCACTATTTTTTGTAGACCCATACTTGTATAACATTATTAAGCAATGCTTTAATACAACTTGCTAATATGTGCATATATTCCTTGGTAAAATAAAAGTTCCTCAATAGATGGAAACAACTAATAAAGTTGTTTGATCCACAGACTGGATTATTGCTAGTGGGGGGAGATCAGGGTTAGAATCCGGTCGGGTGTACTGAGGGTGGTTTCCCTTGATTGTTTCCCCCTCTCCTTCAACGTAAATGAGGATACATTTTCTTTAAAACTCTACCTATCCCATCCCTCAGTGTAATTAATATATGCAGATATCCTGAACATGCTATAAGAGGCAGTGAAAAAAATTAATATATTAGACCCGCGTCGGTGGACACATGGTCTAAGGACCACATTAATTATAGTCTAGTATCGGGTCTCAATCACTCTCACAGTATCGGGTCTCAATCACTCTCACAGTATACGAATAACAAGTAGTTAGCTTGAATGGGGAACTGGCTGAAGTCCGTATCCCAACCATATACGGCCCTAAATGTCAAGCTAATCTTGACCCTGTTTATGATAGGAATGTTTACTTAATTTGTCTTTTTCCGTGCCAGAATTCTACCAGGTCTTTATAGTGAGATTTTGGTAGGAAAAAAGACCTTTCAGACAATTATGCTTAACAGAAACAGTTACTTGTTTGCCAAAGATAGAGATAACGGGTTTCGATTTCCAAACTGGTGTAATGCGGGAGTAAATTTTTCTAACGATATTATCAATTTATCTTCACTAAAATGGTGGTGCATTTTATCTCATCCATATCTTACTCACTACTACCATATCAGCTTAGTTAAATTGCAGATATCCCGAAGTATGGTGTAAAATAAATTAGAATATGATCTCTGACGGTGCCTAGAAGAAAGTTTTGCTTTGTGCTATGCGTTAATGCGTTGACCGATCTTCTCTAAATAATTGGTGTAGATCATGGTTACATCAACATTTCCTCTCACATGGTGTTAGAGGTGGTGGAGTATAAATAATTTGGAGCTAACAACTATAATAGTCCAGGAATATTGTCGTAAAAACAGGTAAACTCGGACAAAATTTGGAGAAAGCTGAAAATTTTATGATCAACTCAGAATTACATGCCTTACAACATATAAAAAGTCCCCTAAAGTCCGAGAATTAGCTTTTTTTTAGAAGTGTATTCCGATCTGGACCTGAGTTAATGCAGTTCTTTTCATATGAACTAGCATCTAGACCTATGTCTTTGTTTGACGAAATATTGATGAGGAAGACGAGGAAATCAGCCTTCGCTGAAGTCTTAGAATCCGTTTCTCCTTGCAAAGAAAATGCACCAAAGGACACAGTGTTTGTTGTAGATGGTGGGTACCTTCTTCATATAAGATTATTTGCATGGCATATTCATCTTATATGAAGAAACATTTTAAATCGTTAACATTTAACAAATCACGTTTTATCAAACTTCTAACACCCATACTACGGAATTGTGGCATCTTGGTTCAGTTATCAAGCGGAGACGCATATTGTCTCATTGTTTTGATAGCCATTGAGTTATCAGCTGGGCAACATGTAACAGTTATAGCAACTGATACATATACCCTTACCATGCTAGCTGTAAGTGCACTTTCAAGCAGTAAGCTCTCTCTCCTAATTCCTGGAAAAACTGGCAAACCTGATAAAATTAACAATATCGTGGAGTTCCAAGAAGCTATACGTCCTGTAAAAAACATCCTCCTGTTTACTCATACAATGACAGGTTGTGATACGACATATGCCCTTTTCAGAAAAGGAAAGAAATGATAAAGAGCTGTCCAGGAAAGTGCTGATTTTCAATGATCCTTCTGCTACTCCTGATGAAGTAGCTTAAGCGGGAGAACTGTTTATTTTGTATCTGTACAAAAAAGAAAACTGGAAATCCCTAGACGAGCTGCATCATAAAATATATGTCCAAACTGTAGCTAGTCTGTCACTGCTACTTTCGACATCGCCGTGCTTCCACCTACCAGTGCTGCTGCCCGTCAACAATCCCTTTAGACTTTAGAGTGTATCTGCAGGTGCAACAGTGGTTAGATAATCTGCTCACACCAACGGAATGGGGCTGGCAGCCTATTGGAAAGGTAAATATATTAATTATTAAACCGAGGCAATTTTGTTGTTGTTATTACATTTTAATTTATTCGATCTAAATTTATATAATATATTTTAAAGAAACTTGCAAAATTTCTAATTATTCGTCTTGTTGTGTTAACAGGAGCTTGTTCCTGTCATGATATTTCTCCCTCCAGTCACAGAAAATCTCTGGCATCTTATCTGTTGTGGCTGCAAGAAAGGTTGCGAACGCAACTGCGAATGTTAGAAGAGCGGTCTGGCGTGTTCTACGATGTGTCGCTGTTCGGAAGAAGTGCGCAACAACTTCCCTTCAACGTCTATCACTGTAGTCCAGGTAAGATAGCGGAAAAAAACATTCATTTCTTAAAATAAATTAACTATACACTTTCTCAACGTGATAACTAGGAGAAAAATCGAAGAAATTGAATGTATATACTTTGGAATAGATCGGCTTGTAGCTTTTACGTTAAAATAAATCATAAAAGTGTCGAAAACTGGTATTTTCACTTTTAAGTTGTGTAAAAAAAATTCGCACAAAAAGTCGTGATATCGCCTAAAAAGACGAAATAAATGAGCCATGTTCAATTGAAATCGGCTCACAACATTTTTCAATAAAAAATAAAAACCGCGAAAAAATGCAATTTTTTAACATTTAATAACAGGGGTTGTAATTATCTTAGGAACTTGTTTTTGGGCTTAAACTATATCTCTTGTTAGAGCCTGCCTACAGTAAAAATTTCGTGCAAAAATAATAACTTTTTGCGGAAATCGCGAGTATGTAAAAACAGGTGTTCCCGAAAAACACTCTATGACCATCATTGGCCGCCTCCAAGCTGTTTTTCGGGAACACCTGTTTTTACATATTCGCGATTTCCACAAAATATTATTATTTTTGCACAAACTTTTTATTGTAGATAGGCACCAACAATAGCTACAATTTAAGCCCCTAAACAAGTTCTTACGACAATTACAATCCCTGTAATTAAATGTCATAAAATTGCCATTTTTCACGGTTTTTATTTTCTGTTGAAAAAAATTGTAAACCGATTTAAATCGACTAGGGCTAATTTTTTTTCATCTTTTTGAGCGCTATCACGGGTTATTTTTTGTTTCTTGAAAAAAATTCACACCTTAAAAGTGAAAATACCAGTTTTAGAAATTTTTATGATTTTTTTAACGTTAAAGCTACAAGCCGATTTAGTCCAAAGTATATACATTCCATTTCTACGATTTTTCTCCTAATCATCCCGTTGAGAAAGTGGATGGTAAATTTATTTTAAGAAAAAAACTATCTTACCTGGACTACTGTGGATAGTGGAGAATACGTGGACGACCTAATTAATATATTTTGAAAAATAAAATCTAGCATTAAATTTATTAATGAGGTGAGAGAATTTTGTGTGTTCACTTTAAGGAATTCACTTGGGGATGAATTTAGCTAGGACACGAGGGAAACTCATTTTTATTTATGCCTTGGAGGCTAAATTACAAGTGCATTTTTTGAAATTTTGGGTCTTCTACCATAAAAGCCAAGCATCGGACTTTAGAGGACTTTTGATATGTTTTAAAGCATGTGATTCTGAGTCGATCCTGAAATTTTCAGCGTTGCGCTAATTTTTTCCCACTTTAAAATAATTTATAAGTACGGTACTCATGTACTTTTTGAGATTTGGGTCTTCTATCAAATAATCCAAGCATTAGACTTTATATTATTATTAGCACCGCATCTTACTAACCGTTCGGGTTGTACGCACTTACGCTAATGTGCAATGGTAGGGTGATTGTGAGATAAAATGGAGGACCTACAGTTTAACGTGGAATCTGAACCACGATGGAGGCCTGGCATTCCATACATTCACAAGTTGTGATTAATACACGTCTTGTCAGAGGTGAAGGAAGGGTTTGGCAATCAGATAAATCTGTGCCGGGACCGAGGATTGAACCCCGAACCCTTAGCTCAGAAGTTTGACACCTTACCCCTAGACCACCAGGTCACCCATTGGACTTTAAAGAACTTTTTATATGTTGTAAAGCATATAATTCTGAGTCAATCCTGAAATTTTCTGAATTCTTATAATTCTTCCCCACCTTAAAACAATTTTTTAGTACTTATAGACTTTTTTAACAATGGGGTCTTCTGCCATAAAAACTAAGCCTCGGAATTTTGGTGACTTGATATGTTGTTAATCATATAATTCTGAGTCGATCCTGAAATTTTCAGCGTTCTTCTAATTTTTGCACATATTAAAATCATTTTTAGGTATTTATGGACTTTTAGAACTTTGGGGTCTTCTAAAAAAAAAGCCAAGCCTCGGACTCTAGGGCACTTTTGATATGTTGTAAGTCATATAATTCTGAGCAGATCCTGAAATTTTCAGATTTCTCTGAATTTTGTCCAGGTTATTTGCTAATAATCCTGGGCTATAAGTGTGTTCTCAGAAGCTTATGCCATTAGCCCAAGGCCGAAGCCAGCCAATAATTTCAGGGGGGTTTGGTGGGCACAGTCCCCAATTGCCAGAAACTAGAAAACATTCTAAATGATAAAGAGTTCTAGAAGCTATCTGAAGTGTTTTAATGGCAACATAACCCCCGAACTGCCAGAGGCAAGGGCAAATTCTAGCTATTAAACACCTCTAGAAGCTCTCTGAAGTGTTATTTTTCAAATATCCACACAACGGCCAAAGAAGCTGTCTGTTATCTTCTGGCTGTAGAGCGCTTGCGTTGTCAAATGCACATACGCACTGATTTGAGATAGTTGGTTCTGTGATTTTATTGGCTCTCCTGTGCCGAACATTTCGGGCAGAGCGGACAAAGTAGAGAATAGTTGAAATTCAGCAGAACAGCTCACGCCGATTAAGCGTAAATCTTGTAATTGGCTTAGATCTCGTCCCGTGACCACGTTTCTGATATGCACTAGTTTTTCGGCGTACGTGTGAATCCACAGTAATGCGCAACTCTCGCAGTAGACTAGACTGCTGATGACGGGGAGATCGAGGTTCTAATCTCAGTAGGGTATATTGAGGCGGGTTTTTCCCAAATAGTTTTCCACTCTCACTCCACGCAAATGCGGATATAATTCCTATAAATATAACCTTTATAGCCCCTAAAACCATTAGCGTAATTAGTACAGAAGCGTATAACCTGAATGGGTAGTAAGACGCAGTGCTAGAGGAAAAAAAACAGTAGAATAAGGATATATAGCATGATAAACACTTACTTGCAAACGTTTTTATGACAGCCAAAACCAACAATAGTCTTTCACAAAACAATTAATCGTGTTTCAAAAAACATTCAGTTGATTTGTCGAAGTGAGGGTGTCAATCAGGGCCGTCTTAAGGCAGTTGGAGGCCATGGGCCAAAACTTTTTTGAGGCCCCTCTTCCCCTCTCAATTTATATAGCACATCTTCTTTATAACTTTTTGCATTGATTCAAATGTTAAAATTGTTTCAATAGCTATTTAGAGGGTGGAGGCTATAAATAACTACTTGGGGATGAAGTGCATCTTATTACTGTGAAAACAATAATATTCTTTGTCTAATAATGTAAAAAAAATGTTTTAATTTTTAATACAGACAACGAGCATGGAATGAATTGATTAAGATTAGTCCGATGCCTTAGATCAGTCGGTAGCGCATCTGTATACGTAGCTAAGGGTCCCGGTTTCGATTCCCAGCATGGCCGAAAAATGTATCATTGATGGAATGTGGGTTTACCCTTTCACAGTGATGAATTATCGACAGGGGGGACTGTCCTAAATTTAAGATTAGTGTAATTATAGTCCAGGGAATAGAGGCTAAAAAAGGGGCCTTACCTTACAAAAGGTCAAGTAGTTCTAATTTTTTGATATGTGGTCCCATGGTTCAAAATCCAAGTTTTTGACCTCCCCGCCCTTGTGCGTTTGCTGTGGCGCGCCAAAAACCGACGAAATTCCGGTCGTTTTTCAGTTTATTGATCATATCGTTTTATTAATGCATCTTAGAGAGAAAAAGTGTGATTAAAAGTTGTATAGTATTAAATTTTCAACAACTTTTGTATTGAACGTATTTTGGTAAAACTATTATGTAAAGAGTTACGCAGCATCAAAGATACAAATGTTTCACAAAAATTGTTAAACATTGTTAAAAACGCTCCGCTCCTGTATTCCAGGAATTCGATTCAAGAGGTTGCACGTGCTTGTGTAAACAAACAAACGTAGGGGGAAGGAGAATGGAAGAGTGGTACCAGCAGGTGTTGTTATCTTGTTATCTCCCCTCTGCCCC
>CABFWB010000202.1:398292-412944 GCA_902151455.1 Timema bartmani
CTGAAAGCGTACTTATGAGATGGACATTGGGTATGGTAGGCCTTCAGAACATTTGTGAAGAAGTAGAAAAATATACAGACACAAGTTCAGTTACATCCGAACAACACATGGATATGAGGCGAACCTGCATGGAAAGAGACGACAGAGATGTGGGCAAGATGAAAAATTGGCTGTCGACACATTCTCCTTTTCCAGTGATTGATGTGGTTATATCAATTAGTTCTGGTGTCGTAGGCAGCGAAAAAGTGAATTGCCACTTATCACAAGAGTTTGGGATAGCAGCAGTTTCCAGAATCGTTGGTGGTAATTTTGGATCTTTGAAATTGAAAAGGAGCAACAAGGTGGTGACATTAGCATCTGAGATCAACTTTTTGAAAGTAGGGGATAATAAAGTGACAATTGACCCTCTGACACTTTTTAAGAGAATTTGCATTGCCAAGCAGACACCGAAAGATTTGGAAGAGTTTTTCAAATATGAACTGGCTCCTTACCCAATGTCCCTTTTTTCAGAAGACGGGATGCGTAAGGGTACAAAATCATCTCTGTGTTAGAGTCAATAATGTTAAGTGGTTTCCTACTCTCCAATGCGGGTACATTTCCTTAAACGTGGATAGACTGGACGGACACACGGGTCTACGGTTGATTTTACACTCTCCCTCTACGCATAACTTATTCCGCAACCCTACGTGCAGAACGGTGCTAATCATTCTGTTACTTTTCAAATTTAAATTTGCGTTCACGGCAGTCAGAATGTGGAGGTCCAATCCAATATGCCTAAAACATGTGTCGTTTGGAAACAAATAAATAGCGCACTTGGTTCGCATGGCTGTACTAAGAAGAGTTTTGCAATTTCCCTCCACGCAAAATACGAGTACACTTCTTCAGCTGCGTAGTAATACGGTACACAGACTAAACATAAAAAAGTCGCGGTAAATGTTAGTGCATTTGTGATGATGACTGGTGAGTATATTTCTTTGCGATGAAGACTGTACCGCGGGTCATTAAGAAAGATCGCGTTGATTACACGTACACCTAAGTCGTGGTCTAATCAAATATAACGGTGACAGTAACTGAACAAATATCCGTATCATCAGGATGTACACGTTACGTGATAATTAATGAATTTGTGTCAATGATCATCCCTCCCCCCTCCAATTGTGTTTGTGACAGGATGTATCTCTCTCTCTCTCTCTCTCACCCACACACACACAAGGTCCCTGGTGCATTAGAGGGAGTCGGTGGGCCTTGCCACCCAAAATTTTGGACTAAGCCTCTGAGATCTACCACACAGGCTGGGTGGAGGTATGAATATTTTTTTCAACCAGTTTGTGAGAGGGTGGCCGAGAGCTCATTCACAACCAGGCATCCACAATGCACCTATCACTCTGTTATGACTAATCCCACGATCCAGGGTGGGCCACGTTCTTTTTGGGCTATGCCTCCCAAACCCAAACACCTGGTCTGGATAATGTAGGTGTGGGCAATGTCCGTTGAGCCTTACCACCCATACCGAGTAATGGCCTGGGGCTTATAGCCCCCATACCCAAACACCCGGTCTGGCTAATGTAGGGTCTACCACCCAGACCGAGTAATGACCTGGGGCCCTAGCGTGCTGGCAAAAAATTAATTCAGGGGTGCGGGGAATAACAGTAAATTTTCTCACAGATGTGGAAAGGGGGTTAAACTTGAAGGGGTGGAGTAGGAAATCACAGAGCTGTGCTGAGCCAGTGCTAGCCTGTATTTTCCTGTTTGAACATGTTTAGTATAATTACCACTGAGTAATGACCTGGGGCCTCGGAGTGCTGGCGAAAAATCAAATTAAGGGTGCGGGGAATAACAGTAAAATTTCTCACGTATGTGGAAATGGGGCCAAACTTGGAAGGGGTGGAGTGGCATCACAATACACACTCGCTCTCATTCTATGTTAAATAGTCGCTCCCACCTTCACGGGCAGAATTGGCAACATTTTAAAGGACGTCGTGAGAGGAGTGCCCGACTGCACTCTCTCTACCAATAAATAAAACTCCCACACCAATAAATAAAACTCCCACACCAATAAATAAACAAAAAATACAACAAAAAATCCTCCCCACAGGGACACACATAAAATATAATCAAATTGGGCAAAAAATTAAATGGGACAGGAACGAACATGCTTGGACATGAATAAAACACATACAAACCAACCCAATGAACCCCCACACCATCCCAATGACACCCACACTTCCTCAACCCCACCCCCGATAAAAAAAATCACAATTAATTATAATAATATATAGCCAAAGAAACTGAGATAAAGAAGCTCGGACGAGATAAAGAAAAAAGCTGTACTGGGTGGTCGTGCCCTCTACTGTAAGGTTTTATTTATTAATGTTTATGGTGAGATAAAATTATATATTACACTTAATTTTAGTGCAATTAAAATATTCTAACATTTCATATCAGTCGCATATTATCATTCCTTAAGTCTAAAAATTTAAAATAACAAAACGATTAGAATAATATAATTGATAAAATCGTGATAAGATATGTAAGTTAAAGAGGGTAGGGAGGTGGGGAAGGCGGGTTTACTGAAAATTTTACGGTCCCTCCTTACGTGGAGCTTGAAAATCATGAAAAAAAGCCTTACCTAATTTAAGACCGGTCCCAAGGATTATAGTCGTTTTCTTTTCCCTCTTCCTTATTTACGTGACAAAGGGTTGTCGTGGATGAAAGGCACAAGAGAGTATAAGCTTGGACAGAATAGGGAAGTAGTTCCCGAAAACGGCACATACCTACCATTGAATTTTAAGACAAGTGACCTGACAACGAATGATACTTTCTCGCTGACCGAGGTAGCTGCATCAATTACTAGGCTAATATATATTCTGCGCTTGAGTTTGTATCTAAACATGCTCTTTTAACAAATTACTCACAAGTTTTTATGATAGTTACTTGTATTTGCAATAGTTGCTATAATAGTTGGTCGTACACACAGTTATAGCTAACTTGTACGGAAACATCACTGCTGTGTTTGTTTGGGGGATGACACAAGATAAGGGTTACTTCGCACTTAGGCTATGGTTAATTAAGAATTCTTTGTACCCCGCCTGACTTTGCACCTCGTTAGGACAAAATAACTTTGACCTAGCCATGAATAAACTGGAAAAACTACCAAAACTTGTTAGTTAACGGATTGAGCACCTTTAGTGTTTTGACTGCGGTGTGGACCCGATTATGTAATAAACATATTTTAGATTATTATAATTAATGTCTACTGATGGGATAAAAACATAAATATTGCATTAAATCATTTAAATCTTAAAGTGAAATTATGTAACCAACTATGTAAATTAGTTTACCTGCAATATTAGGGTATGGGAAACCTCCGGGAATATTTTAGGACCAGGATGAAGTTATTTGTAAAGTATTTATTCATTATGTGTTTAACTTTTTTATGCTTTTCTCGCCATATACGTATATATTAATAATATGCTACGAAGGGCAATTTAGAAAATACGTACAATCCTATATTTTTGCTGTTGACATTGGCTTTATTAACACTATATTGATTATACTATTTACTACTATCAACCAGGAGTGACAACTTCAGATCACATGACTTGACATATGAATATATGAGATTAAATTTTGTAACTGTCAAATAATGCCCTCTCAACCCTATCTCCACTATGCGACAATGTGGTACAAAAATAATTCTAAGACATACACCTGTCTTATTTTTAAGAACAATTTGGTATTGTGATAATATTGAAAAATTACTATAGGTATATTATAAAAAAGTCAACATTCAATTATTTTCGTAAAAATGTAAATTAAGTATGGCATTTGTATTAAATATTACACTATGTTATGAGTAGACATAGGAAATATTGGGGTGCTTAAGAGATATTCCCTCACCTCCACAACTCAAATAAAACTAGTGAGGGCCAGATCATCCCCAAACCCTCCACCTTCGGTGTCCCTGATATTAAAAGTTGAACATCAACAATGTATTCTTTACTTTTAAAATAGAAACTGCAATGTTTATACATTTTAAAGCGACTTTACAGCCACCTTTTATAATAATTAATACTGATGACAAAAAAAATTGTGGTAATGGACTGCACAAATCTCCCTTTGTTGATTTAGATTAGTACCATTAGTTTTATAGTTAATGAGCGTATATTAATAGAATAACTTTCTAGTATAAATAGGTTACATTTATAAGTATCAACTTCCAAGATAATGGGCAAAACCGTTTATAAATAATAGTATTGAATATTTTAACGTGTTCTTAAAAATTTGACGCAATCTTATTATTTCTGAGTAAATCTACTATATGCTATATTTCTATGTGCCACACTATTTTTAAAATAAGGGAAATTATTCAAATCAAATTAATTTTGAGAAAAATAACTTTTACTTTTTTTATGTAAACTACTATTATTTTTATTAATATAATTTACTGTCAAAGCTATATCGAGCTATTACAAAAACATTGAAAACTCTTAATTTTAAAGAAAATAAAATTTTTTGTTTATTCACCAGGATTGTAAACATTCTAACATGTAAAAAATTACCTGAATATTATCTTATTATTTTAGTAGATATATATAATCTATGAATCAATATTTGGTATCTCAACCTCTGTAAGTTGAATTTATTCAAAAACGTTGAAATATTTTTCGAACCAATAATATTTTTGTGGTTGTTGGATCTGTTAAAATACCCTTAGTTGAAATGTTTTTGCAATCAAATTAATTAGTCAATGAGATTAACTAGTAATATTCTTAAATTATAAATTCAAACAAAATCGGCTAAGCTAGTCAGGATATACAAAGTTTCACATGTCATACATAGCCTACAAAATACAAATGGCATACAGAAAATTACTTTTTTTTAAATCGGTGGCACATACAATTTATATTTTTATCCAAATCTCAAGATTGATTTTTTTTTTAGTAACAGTAATATAAATATGTATTATCAGGTTAAAAACGCAAGGTTGGTTTAGGAAATATGAGCGAGCCACTTTACATGATGTATTCTTTTATTGTAAAAAAAAAGTAAATATATTTCACGTTAACAAACATCAATTAATATTCTAATGCATTAATGCATGTTTAATACAAATTTTGTGTCATAATACATTAGAAACTGAATAAATATATACCAAGTTTTCATTAAATAAAATACATTCCATCAAATTTAAATAAATAACCATAAATAAGGCAATAAATAAATAAATAAATAAGCAAAAAAAACAACAGTGTACATAAACTTGGATCATGAACGAGGTTTATTTTCCAAAAATATCTAGTCCTAAAAATCCTCCTCCACTCTCCGAGTTGTGGTTTTTACACTTGTACATTCGGTTGATCTTCTTGACGTCACCTCTGCTGAAGCCCTCCCGTTGTCCTAGAGTCACTCCTTGGACCTAAAAAAAACAACATTGTAACCTTAAGAACTCTTCTAACTGCCAACAGCTAACGCTAATTAAAGTAAATATTTCCACAGTTTTTATATCAGAAGATATTTTTTATTTACGTTTAGTATAAATATCTACGTATAGTAATATCAACATTTATTTTATACACTTTTCAATTTAAAGAATATGATATTTAGATGCGGCTATAGCCATAATTATCAAATATAATAACTTGGCTATTTAATCCATCATTTATTCTATATCTGTTATGGGCATCACGGATTTTGAGCAGGTATTTTATTTTTTATTTAAAAGATTTATGCTCAAACTCTACTATTTTTATGACAAATATAAAATAACTGCTTGAATTTATTCAAGCAGAAAATTAGTCAGACGTATTTACTACAGCAATATTTTATTTATTTTGGTCAAAAATATTATTTTGCTGTAAAAACGGTAAAAATAGGGAACTCTAGCTCATGTTCCTTTCCTTCCTACCTTATGAATCTCAATTTCCAAATGTTCAATGAATATGTCAATCAAAATTAAATTAAAGATAGATTACTGGGTAGGTATATCCATCTACCCTAGAGGAAATGGTAACAGCTAACAGAAAGTTATTTATTGCTAACATTGACTGGAGAGAACGAATGTCAACCTATTCGAAAATAATTATTATGTTCTGAGTAATACTATATTATCAATAGTAATTTTCGAACTGGTAAAAAAATGGCTACGTAAACGGGTGACTCTCTTACACGTTACGTTGATGAATGAGATAACCCTTGAACCGTCCAATTGGAGAAGATATATGAGGATGGATAAAGTGACCTATTTCAAACTTCTGCAAATGCACTAAAAGAAAAAAGAAAAACACAAATATGAGGCAGAGCACCAGTGCCCATGAAATGCAACCCTTCGTTTCTTGGCGTAAGTAGAGATGTGAGACGGAAAATTTTCACTATATTTTTTCCGGAAAATTTCCCAAAACGGAAAATTTTCAATTATTATTTCTGTAAAATAATTTCAGCTGATTAAATGGAACTATAATGTAATCGAGATATAGAGATCCCAAATGTCAACGTTTATACTTAAGATTAGTTTCTCCTGAGGGCGTTAACACCAGAAACATCATGGTGGCCGCACGGTCTAACGCGCCACTCTCGCAATAGACTAGACTGCCGATGCCGATGCCGATGATAGGGCGATCGGTGTTCGATACCAGTCGGTTGCACTGAGAGCATATTTTCCTAATAATTTTCCACTTTCAAGGGTGAAATTCCTCTAAATTCAACCTTACTCATCCTTAACACACTAGCGTAATTAGTACATAGGCGTACAACCGAACGGGTAGTAAGACGCGGTGCTAAAAAAAGTAAAAAGGAAACAAATGAATGCGAGCCTTTGTTGACCCGCTATGTTCATAAATCATACTTCAATTTTTTATCATCAATAAGTTAATTAAAATAATTTTAAGGTTGGCCCTAAATTTGTTCCCCCATCCTTCGTGGTTCCTATCTACACCTCCCCTGCTCCTTTCTTATAACCCACTCGTCTCTTAACACACTATATTTTGAAGTATAATAGGCTACAAGTGCCACTTCTACAATTTAACTTCTCCACCGCAAGCTGCCACTGCGGAAAATTTTCATCTCTAGGCGTCAGGGATTAGCTATGAAGAACTCAAATACGTAAATACGTCACTGCAATATCTCCCCAACGTTTGGGGGTGATAATTCCCGACACAAGTCCACTTCCTCTCTCGGCCGAAGTTCAGAACACACTGGTCCATATTCAAGTTAGTTTCTGCATTCACGAGCGCTCCATCGCACCACTTCAACATTCCTTTACGTCGGGTTTTCACAGTCCCGGTGAGTTGGAGTGATTGAGTATTGGGGTGGTGTGATGGATTTTAGGAAGGACGGAAATCCGTCAAGCCGAACCGCTCCAGCAAAATCCACTTGAGATTTTACACTCACAGTCAGTTTTTGGAGTGACGCATTCCATTTGAGGTGGAGTGACTGGAGTGGAACGATAATGAATGGCCACCTTAAGTAAGATTCATGATGTTCTTTATGTATGTGAACAGGTTTGTAAAGTGGTGCACTCATAAATTCACTGAGAGAGGGAGACGGGGGATTTGGAGGGCCTAAAGTCAAGGCCATAGTTAGAATGAATTTAAAGGGAAATGGAGGCCAACTGCAGGAGCAAAAGAAAGTTCACGAATATTAAGTTCCTCATGAAGCTATTTGAAGCTATTTTTATGGTGGCTTAGGACAACTATTTAACTTATGCAAGCGACTTTTTTTTATAGTTAATAATAGGTATCTATAGTAAAAATCCCTCGAATGTGCTAAATGTACAACACTACTCTTTAGTTTAGGAATAAAGGCTGGAAATAAATTGAATCGGTGAGTGGAGAAATAATATCATTCCACAAATATTTTAAATTGAACTGAGCTAGCCATTTTGTAGGTTTTATCCTTAACAAGCTAGCCAATGAATGAAAAAATGTGAATATTTTAGTCTCACTTCATGCTTAAAATCGGCCTTAAAGTTTTCGTTGAGTGGAGGAAGGATACGACTCCTGAAATGTTAACCTTTTTCTACTCAACAGTGAGCTTGCAAAACTGATATTAATAACAGTGGTGTATTGGACCATTCCTTTTCACAGTCGTTGCATTTGTGACGCGGTAGGAATACGTTTTTAAAGCGGGACTAAACTAATTAAGTATGAAATACTGAAAACAAGTCCTTTATTATTGGTTTTTGCAACACAAAAAAATAAAATGCCAGTAAAGCTATAGTTAAATAATATTTTTCCCAACACCGTACAAATCTTACGTTTTGTTATTGTAATTAAAATACTCATACAAAATAATCTTCGTTGGACATTGTGAGGAGATTTGAAATAGCCCGTTAATGGAAAGCGTATGTATCAATGTCTTGGATTGTGCCACGACACAGAATTATAATTTGAAAACATTAATTCAGAAAATGATCTAAAATATATGTTTATCAGCTAGAAAATAATCAGCAGTTTGAGTTTGCATTGCAATGTATCATGCGTGTGAATAGCTGTGCCACTCAAGACTCTGCTCTCTATTTTCGGCAAACGTGAATCAAGCTTACGTCTTAAATTGATAGTACCATAATCCATCCTATGTATTTCTACGAGCGAGCGAGAAATTATTGCCTACAAATCTTGATGGAACGGTACGTTCACATACCTTCCAGAAATATTATTCATGCCACAATCGACAAAGGATATACAGCTCTACTTCCCATCCAAAGGATGTTGTGCTACGGATTTTTATCGCTCAGGAAAAATCCATCGACCACGTTTGGGTATGAGCCCATGAACATTTGATCCACCAAGGTTGACAATGTATTTAAAAGTATCTATAATTTATCTGAGAAACGTGTACATGCTGACATTAGTGAGCAGAAGGATATGAAATGGCAAGATACTACCTTGGACTCAATGGTAGGGTTGTTGTTGGCAGAAAAAGCAAAACCAGAATAATGCATCACACTCCGGTAATCATAGTTGACACCAAGAGCGTCCGTGGTCTGCTTGCTGGACTTCTGGAAGTTGTTCTCACGACCTGAAACACAGGTGAAGGATTGGTTTTTGCATCGGCAGGCATATAATGGCGGAATCATTCAGTATAAGACAAAGCAGAAGAATACAATTAATATAAATTGTATCTTTACTAGTCACGCGTGCACTTAAGATTTATTAATTTTAGTGCTACTCGTCTACTGCCCTTTTGGGATATTCACAATCTCTATTATATATATATATATATAAGCGAAATCCCTGACTGACTCACTCACTCACTCATTACTAATTCTCACACTTCCCACAAAGATAGAGGGCTGAAATTTGGCACAGGTGTTTCTTATAAGCTAATTAGTAAAAGTAAATACATTTCATTCCGTTGTTTTGTGATTAAGGGGGTGAAATCGGGGTAGCTACCCTAATCAACAATATTGCTTTATAAACTCGTTTAGAGAGTAATAATCCGATATGTTTGTTCTAAAAATCCCTTCGAAAAAATATAACAATTATTTTAACCCTGTGGATGCTTTTAAGGATGAAAAAAATGAATACAGACAATTAATTAACATATGTAATTACGTTTTAATATGCAACTCCAAGAGATGGTAGAAGTCTGTAGTTTATATTTTGCTGAATGTTGTGATGTTTGAAGTGCCTGTGTGAGTGAGAGGGCCCGGCCCGGGGTGGTGTGTGGTGATGAGGAGTAGTGGGAGGGGGGAGACCTGTCCAGCCGTGCTCAGCTGATAACGCCCTAGGCAGTAGGCAAGGGGGCTTGCCGAAAATAAAACTCCCCATGAAAAAGATACGTGGTCTTCTCCTCGCGGTGTTTCTCGGGTAGCGCTAAGAACCATGCTATTAAGCTTCAAACGAAAATTCTCCATTTTCTTCAAAAAATTAATAATAACATAATATCCCGTGTGAAGAACCGGCATTCAGCTAGTCTACACTAAAAAATCTACGTGCATAGGGAAAGTAGGATGAATTTTAAATAAATTCACAAACACGGAGAATTAATAAAAAAAATCATTAATAAAATAACACGACACTCCGGCCCTAACCAGTCGGGTCAGTTAAGCCTTGAGTCGTGCTTGATGTTTTTCAACCACGCCTATTAACCGTCAGGGCAATATGTATTTTAATTACGCTAATGATGGTAGGGATGATGTAGGCAAAACTGTAATAAATATACCTGCATTTGTATAGGGGGTGAGTTTAATCAGCCGGAATTTGAAACCTGCCATCCGTGTCACCGGCAAACCAGAATAAATCAGCTTTACATTTAGTCCAAGCGCATGATTTTACGCAAGATATTTGTAAGATATTTTTAATGTAGACATAGAGGCTATAATGTATTTTAGCATATTTTCAATTTGTATGTTTGTATGTGTTTCTCCTAGGTAGTTTTTCAGATAATGGAAGGATTTAACACAAATTTGAAAACTAGCTTTTGGAAATGTTTAGTGTTTAGATATAACAAAAAGAATTTTTCCACGCATATCCAAACTGTCACGGTCTTCACTCAGGCTAACAGGCATTAAAATATATCATTTAACCTTGTCTGAAATGTGGAATAAAGCTATCGCCAGTACAATAATTAATAATTGTACTTAGATGAATATCGAAGTTTAGAAGAAGGAAAATATCTTTAGGTTACGGGTATACTTGCATTAAATATAATATTAGGAAATATGAAAAATGACACCCTGACATGGGAATTGAACCCGGAACCCCTGACTCAGAGTGCCAATACCAATTTTTCAAATTTAAGAAAATAATACTTGTGCGGTTATATCCGTAACCTTAAGATGATTTCCATCTTCTAAGCTTCGATATTCAAACAATTTTTCATTTTTAATACTTTTATTCTTCCTCTTGTACTGTCAATTTTAATTAATATGTTGATATGTTATGACTACACTTGGTATGTATACTGATCGTCAGTACTTTATGAGGACATTATGTTTAAATATATATTTTATTCTTGGGACTATGTAATAACTAGGTTAAGACAAGACACATCTTTGGGGATAAAATACTATAAAATTTGGTGCCCAAATGTAACTTTAAAAGTATATGTTAACTTACCAAATTAGCAAGCTTTTACTTGAGGAGCCACATTAAGAAAAGTGAAAGGTTGAAACTAGAATAAAATAAATGCATAAATTAAAAATTCAAGATTTTAGGAAAAAACTCTTTCGTAATAATTACTTTGTTAATTTACAAGTCAATTTCAAAATGATATTTTAGGAAATAAATGCTCAGCACAAATAAACTATCATAAAATTAGATAACGCAAAATTGAACATGTTCTGTCATTTGGTCTAACGCATACACTTATTTAACCATCAACTAACTGTCGTAAAAGTGATTAGTCAAATTAAAAAAAAAAATGTTCAGTATTTGTATGTCTCTGAACTAGTCTAGTACAATCTCGTTATTCTTATTTGTCGGTGACGAAGAGGTTGGGTCCGAATCTCGGCCGGGAGTATTGACATGTTTTTTTCCTGAATGGTTTATCTCTTTGCCTCCATGCAAATGAGGGTATACCTCCTCTAAATTGTACCTTTCTCATCCCTAATGCCTCAGTGTAAATTTGCGTATAGTCAGGAAGAATAGTAAGACGGGGTGCAAAAATATTTCCATGCGGTGTAAAGGTAGGAACAACGCGTATCTGTGATCAAATGAATTCATTTTCTAAAACTTAATTGTAAGTTATTTATCTGATTGCCAAACCCCTTCCTTCACCTCTGACAAGACGTGTATTAATCACAACTTGTGAATGTGAGGAATGCCAGGCCTCCACCGTGGTTAGGATTCCACGTTAAACTGTAGGTCTTTCATTTCATCTCACAATCACCCTACCATTACACATTAGCGTAAGTGCGTATAACCCGAACGGGTAGTAAGACGCGGTGCTAATAAATNTCTCACAATCACCCTACCATTACACATTAGCGTAAGTGCGTATAACCCGAACGGGTAGTAAGACGCGGTGCTAATAAATATAATAATAATGTAAGTTCTTTAGCCTAAAGGGTTTTTCTATCTGTATGCGAAGCTTAAAGTATTTAGAGCATCTGGAATATTGTGTATTTTTTCAAATTGAGTCAATGAGGCCTATGTCATTAGCTGTCACTTTTGATACAATAATAACTTGGTAATTCACAAATCTGATTCTTATCGCCTTTCATTCACAGTTGGGGCATTAGGTTTATGGGAATCTCCACAGTATGGAACTTTAATGTGGGGGCTTCATTAAAAACAATATAATATTTATCAGCGAATCTAGTGCTTCATGCTTGTAGAAAATTATGCAAATAAAACTGCTAATATAAATGATGTGTTTTTGAATGGATGTCTGAATGAATAGAGGTTAACTATTGAATTTATATGTTAGTCAATTATAATTCCTATTACTGTTACTATAACTATGGTTTATTGTGTTTTTTAGCACCACGTCTTATTAACTTTTCAGGTTATACGCTTTAAGTACTAACTACGCTAATGGTCTTATGGGTGAGGAAGGTTATATTTAGAATAAGTGTACCCGCATTTGTGTGAGGAGGGAGAGTGGAAAACCATTTTGTAAAACCTCTCTCAGTACACCCAACCGAGATTCGAACCTCGATCACCCCGTCATTGGTAGTCTGGTCTACTGCGAGAGTAGTGCCTTAGACCAAGTGGCTAGCGAAGCGGATGATGCTTTATTTGTTACATTGTTTTGTTTAAGTGTTGGACAAGGCAAACTTTGCCTTAACTTCGCCAAATATAATAAATAAAGACAATAAAAAAGTGGTTTATAAAAATATTATTATTGTTGACCACTAAATAATGTGTATGTATTTTCTAACAGATTCTTCCTACCAGAATCGTACTATAAGTCCACGTATACCTCAGTTTTAGCTTATGTGGTGCTGACTGACAGCTCACAGCTGACTTCTGACGGCTTTGAAAGGCTACCAGACCAAATTATGTATCCCTACGCCGAACCATATGATCTGCAAAAAACGTGTCTTTAGCAGTTGTCACTTCTGACAGTCAAAATGTAGGTATATACCTAACTGTTGACTGTCAGAAGTGAGCTGTGAACTGTCAGTCAGCACCAAAGAAGCCATGGGGCTATTGTAGCTAAATGTTGACTGTCAGAAGTCAGCTGTGAACTGTCAGTCAGCACCAAAGAAGCCGTGGGGCTACTGTAGCTAACTGTTGACTATCAGAAGTGAGCTGTGAACTGTCAGTCAACACCAAAGAAGCCGTGGGGCTACTGTAGCTAAATGTTGACTGTCAGAAGTGAGCTGTGAACTGTCAGTCAGCACCAAAGAAGCCGTGGGGCTACTGTAGATAAATGTTGACTGTCAGAAGTGAGCTGTGAACTGTCAGTCAGCACCAAAGAAGCCATTGGGCTACTGTAGCTAAATGTTGACTGTCAGAAGTGAGCTGTGAACTGTCAGTCAGCACCAAAGAAGCCATGGGGCTACTGTAGCTAAATGTTGACTTTCAGAAGTGAGCTGTGAACTGTCAGTCAGCACCAAAGAAGCCATGGGGCTACTGTACCTTGCTGGATATTTTCATAGTGAATAGTGACGTGGTTGTCTCTTTCCCATCGAGTGTGCTCGTGGTAGAAGCCTAGGGCGTGCATCATTTCGTGCATGGCGGTACCCTTCTTGGTGAGACACCCTGGTGACTGCAGATTCAGGTCCTGGCCACCCCCCGTGCGTCCGACCGACGACCAGCACCCTGTGTTGCCACTCACGAATCGGATGTAGTCGGGTTCTGCTCCCGAATACTGCACGAACTTGATGCAAGTGTGGTTGTGATACTCGTCCATGGCGGAAAGTATCATCTCTCGGTCTTTGTAAGCTACAGTCCCAACATAAAACAAAACACTTGCAATACAAGATGTCCCCAAAATATATATCCTTCATTTACACTGTAGGGTAGAGAGCTTACCTTGTTTGGTTACACTATGGTATAAATTAAACGATAGGGCCATAGTATAATCCATCAAAGCAAGAATAATACCTTACAGGATAAGCCGCGTGGCAGCTTTGAGGATCAAGCAAATTAAAAAATGTTTAGTTAATTATGTTCAAGAATCGCTTATTTAAAAAGTCAGTAAGCACAATATTTGCGTTAAAATCTAATGTTTACATTTGGAAATAACAAAATAACAATATAAATAAAGTTAAAAATGTAGTAGAACTATGAATTTAGATGAAATAAAATAAAGTTTTAAAGATAGACCATATGTTGTCAATAATTTGAAATATATTGGTGTATTTGAGGATCTGATATTTTACTTTTAAAACGTTTGAAGTCTTTTTATTTGTTTTTTTACCAATCAATTTTGAACCCTGTTACCTGGACATCTCAGGGTGGCATATCTGTTACGACAGTAATCCTTAAAACTCCTATACAGCTTCTGAAAATTGAAAAATGACACCTGGACACGGGAATCGAACCCGGGACCTCTGGCTTAGTACGCCAATGCTCTAACCACATATACATATAATCACATACTTGTGGCCGACGATTAGTCCATCATAGACTCTGCCTTAAAATATGAGTGAAGAATGACCCAGGGCACGAGACGAATACTGGATAGCTCAGTGGTTAGAGCATTGGCGTACTAAGCCAGAGGTCCCGGGTTCGATTCCCGTGTCCATGTGTCATTTTT